>JALIZH010019527.1:0-45967 GCA_030522465.1 Rhipicephalus appendiculatus | reverse complement strand
GTTAGCGTTCGTCACTTAACGGGAGCCCGCAAGAGGCTAGCGTACGACGCATGCGCAACGCAAACGCAAAGCTTCGCGTACGCTGTTCAAAACTCTCTAAAAGCGGCACTGCTTGCAGAAGCAGAGAACGCTGCTGATGTAGAAAGAAAAGAAGACGATTCGGCAACGCAAGCTTTGCGCTGGTTCTGCCATTGCTGGTCAGTCTCCAATAGTATAGTGCTTATTTAAAACGCTTCATTACACTATTAATAGCTTCTATCATGCTTTCCTTGGATTCAATATGTGTTGCCTTATTGAGGCTGCGGTTAACTGAATTAGGCCCTTGGTTCCCCTTCCTTTGTTGTTTAGATAATGGGTTGCGTAATAAGAAATACTGAAACATGACAACTTTACTTGCTCCATATCTAGAAGCGAAACCGGCTCTGTAGCAAAGATTCTGGGTGCAACGCTTTAGCGAAAAAACAAGAAACTAAATCTTCAGCAATGATGCACTAGTAATATTAATTGCTGAAACTTTACACGCCAAAACTACGATATGTTTATGAGGCGCGCCGTCGAGGAGGTCTGGACTGGAAAAACGATGTCCTACAGCCCGCGCTTAGCGCTTAGCGGGCGTCTCCCATTCCCTGTCGCGGCAGAAGAGTGTGCCGGAAATTTCGACCACCTGGGGTTCTTTAACGTGAATTTACATCTACGTACAGCAGCAAAATCCAAGTACTAGTGGATTTTCGCCTCGTTCGAAAATGCTAGAGCCGCGGCCACGATCAAACCGGTGCCCTTCGGGTCGGCAGCCGAGCACCGTAACCACTGACAGCAATTCTGGAAAAAAAAAAGAAGAAAAATAAAGAATAAAATTGCTGCGATTCGAACCTGTGCCGCATTCACCGCACGTGAGTCGCCAGACCAGGCGCTCTACCATCTAGGCCACAACGCTTTTTTTTTCTTTATTACTTGCACATCATACAGTAATATTACAGTGCATGAACAGCGTGGACAGAGGTAAGAAACAGTGTAGTTTACATAGCCATTATAATTCCTTTATGCCCATAAGTGGCTCAAGTTTCCCGAGCCACCCTGGTACTGGGTCCATAATTTTACATTCGTCAACAAAGTTCGAGATCATTAGGCGGAAATATTGACGAATAGGCATTGTTTTGATATCGGCATGACGAACTGCCATGTACTTTTTCCAAATACTGTAGAGGCCGAGCAACATAACAACGTCGTAAGGCACTCCTCCATCTTCGTCATAAACTGGTAAGAACCGGATCCCATAGGCATCTAGCGGTAGATCTTTTTTTGATAGTTCTTTGCAGAATGTCCCAAAAGAACACGCCTTCCCAACAATCCAGAAATACGTGTTCGATGGTTTCAGGCTTACGGCAGAGGAAACAGTCCGTTCCCCACGGTACAAACAGACCCCTCTCTTGCATCCACGTTTTAACTTCTAGAGTCCCTGTATGGAGCTTGAAAAAAAAAGGATTTTGAACTGGATGGTACAGCCATTTTTTTAACTCTTGCTAGTACATTTTGCCCACGTCCAGCAGGATACAAACTCCTGTAGAGTGGTACCGGTAAAACAAGCTCGACAAGGTCCTTGTACAGCCTTTTTCGTTTTACTCCCGCTAGATATTCGCTAGAAAAACGAGCCATTAGAAAATTGCATGCTCCAACAACTTCTTTTAAATAGCCGTTAAGTGCCCCATGCACGTAATACGAGGTGAAAACGAGTGACGGTAGAGCTCTTCCAAGCCTCAGCTGAATAACTGCACGTAGAAACGGATCTCTTGTCTCTCGCAGAAACATAAAACGGCTAACGACTTGCCTTAGAAACAAGTGTGACAGACTGAGACCGCCGTACCGAACACGGCGAAACAGATTAGTGCGACTAGACCGTTCCCACACTGATCCCCATATAAATACTGCGAACACGCGGTGCAGCTTCTGCACATGTATACGTGAGCAATGCAAAACCTGTAATGTGTACCAGAGTTTGGAGACAAAGAAAAGGTTACATACCGTGGCCCGCGAGAAGATCGAAAAATCCCATCCTCTAACTTTATCCACTTTTTCGCGCAGTTCAGTAGCTTGCCGCCGCCAGTACGGCTCACTATCGCTATAAAATTCTAATGGCACACCCAGATACTTTGCGGGCTTATTCACCCACGGCATGTTAGCATAAATGTCCGGGATGGAAGGCCAATCTCCGTGCCAATATCCCAAGCACTTTTCCCAATTAACAGAACTCCCACTGGCCTTGCAAAACTGTTTGGCTAAACACACTACTTCGTTAATGCTGTCACGATCAGAACAAAAAACTGCAACGTCATCAGCATACGAAAGTAATCGCACTTCATTCTCATGCAGTTTAAATCCGCGGACGGAATCGCTGCTAATCACACTCAAGCAGAAAGGCTCCAAAAACAAACTGAAAAGCAATGGTCAAAGAGGGCAGCCCTGACGCACGGAGCGTTCCAAGTTAATGCGTGCCCCTACCAACTTATTAATAATTAGTCGCGTTGAACAGCCCTTACATGCCATAGTCACACCCTCTCTAATAATACAGCCTACGTTTACGAAATCCAACACACTCAGTAGAACATCGTGTGACACAAGGTCAAAAGCTTTTTCTAAATCTAACTGCAGCATTGCGACGCATCTATCAGTCACATCGCAACACTCCAGAATAGACCTGGCCGTATGTATATTTGTCACAATTGTGCGTCCTTTGATTCCACACGTCTGGTGTCGACCTACTACTTCCTTTATTACGCCCTGTAATCGCTTAGATAATATTTTCATGAAGACCTTGTAGTCCACATTTGTTAAACTAATCGGGCGATACGATTTGATAAGGCAAACTTTGGTTTTATCATCTGTTTTGGGGATTAGAATAGTGTGCGCCGTCAGAAAGCTGGGGGGTAACATCTTGTACTTGTACGCTTCATTGAAAAGACGAGTCAAGATTGGTGAAAGATCTGACTTAAACGTTTTGTAAAAGGCTGCACTCAACCCATCTGGCCCAGGAGACTTTCCTGGGTTCAACCCATCAATAGCTCGTTCAACATCCAAATTTGAAATGGGCAGTTCCAACCCTTCAACAAGATGCTCGGGAACTTTTGGCATTAAAGGTAAGAATTTCTCCCTAAATAGTCGCATGTCAACTTCAGATCGCTTAAACAGTTCTCGATAGTAGGTAGAAAAAACGTTTTCGATTTCCTTATTCTCTTTGTAAACGATACCGTTGTGGTGGATTTCCGCTATATTATTCCTGCGAGCATACCTCTTCTCTTCCCCCAGTGACCGTTTTGTTGGTGTTTCACCAACCAACAACTTTTCAGCGCGAGCTCGAATTATTGCTCCTCTATAACGCTCGATGTCAAAAACTTCAAGCTTATGCCTAGCCTTGCGAATATCTTCTGTGAATGTTCCTGGTGATTTCGCCTCTTCTTCTAGCAATGCAGCGAAATTCTGTTTCAGTATTGTTTCCTCTTTTCTCTTCTCTCGCTTAATTGCGCAGGCTCTTTGCAACGCCAGCATCTTAATATCGCTTTTAAAGTATTCCCACTGGGCGCCAATTGATAGTTCACTATTGTCATTAATTTTACTGACACATTCTAGCACCTTCTCGTTAAAAACGTCGTCCTCCAGTAGCTGCGAATTCAACTTCCAAAGGTCCCAGGAGAACCTATTCTGTCTAGCTCCGTCACAACGGATATTAAAGCTGATTAAGCAGTGATCCGTAAAAAAAACTGGCTCGACTACATATTTGTAACACATTGGTATTACATTCGCTGTTACATAAGCTCTGTCTAGACGAGCGTGGCTGGAATTTTGAAAGTGCGTAAAATGAATGCTTTGCCCCACATCCAGACATCTTCGAGAATGTATCGGTCTATAATATTGCTAAGAGCAGCTGTACTCGCATCCTTGTACGGTGCACTGCTTGTCTTATCGTGTGCAGAAAGCACACAGTTAAAATCTCCCATTATTACAACCTGCCTGTCCGTATCGCAATATCTATCTAGGGATTGGAAGAATTCACACCTTTCGGTTTGTACGTTAGGCGCATATACAGTCATTACGCGCCATTTAGAAGAAAAGTGCTTGAAATCACATACTACTAACCGCCCCGATAAACTAGATGTAACCGATTCAACGACAAGACCTTGTATCTGGCGGACAAATAATGCACAACCGGCTGAGGAACCAATGGCGTGACTTATACAAACACTGTACCGTGAGGTAAAAGGCCGCACCATGCTCCCGGTCTCTTGTTCTCCTTCAACTTTGGTTTCCTGCACGGCTATAACGTCGAGTTCTCGCTCTACAACTAGTCGATACAGTTGATTCTGCTTCTTTCTGCTAGCGAGGCCCCGTACGTTAAGTGAAGCAAAACGCAGAAAGCTTTCCGAAGCCATGGTATGCGGTTGATTGAGATCGGGAGCACGATGCTCACCTCTGCCACTCAGTGCAGCTGTGCCTTCCAGCTGCACACCTCGTTCCCCACCCGAGGACGCGCCTTCGCTGTTAAGAAGGCGGCGACGCCGCCGGACGCCTGTCTGGCGGTAGCGAAGGCCGCGGGCGCAAAGCTGATCGCCGCGTTGGCAGTGCTTTAGATGGTGGCTCTCCGACGCCAGCGTCTCCCGCACCGCTGCCGTCTTCCACGTGGTCCCGCGATCGTTTGCCCGCTGTGCCGCTGGAAGTTTCCATGGCCCAGTCCTCCGCTTGCAGAATCACACCAGTCCCTTCTTCCTTTACCTGGCTGGTTTCTGCTGTCGGCGTCGCTTGCAGAATCACACCGGTCCAGTCTTCCTTTACCTGGCTGGTTTCTGCTGTCGGCGTCGCTGTCACAGACGCCGAGGTTGCCCCACTATCCGTTGTCGCCAGTGCCGCTTCCGTGTGAAGCTCTTTTTCTGGTTGGAAAGTTAGGGAAACGCTGGCCGCGCGTCCTTCCGTTATTGCTACGATGGCAGGCCTCGGTGAGCTGCCAGCGACCTCCTCGGCCTCCGCTTCGTCCATAATGAGCTCAGCAGTGCATTCGCTGCCCGTTGTTCCCAGAGGTGCGGCAACACTCGCGTACGTGCGAGCGCATACAGCGTCCTCATGACCGTAGCGCCGGCATTGTCCACACCGCGGTACACGACAGTCTCTGCGTATATGGCCAGTGCTTCCACATCGAAGGCACAGTGGAGCTCTGCCCGGGACGACCACAAGAGCGTGTTCACCAGCAACTCGCAGTTGATGGGGAATATCCTCAATACTGATGCCGCTTTTCAGCTTCAGGGTTACAGTTCTCGTTGTTGACCCTTTATCCGTAACGCCATTCACACGCCATCGCTCACGAGTGATGTCTGTTACACGGCCATAGGGCAGAAACGCCACCCTCACGTCATCGTCGGCTGTGTTGTACAGGAGCCAGTGGACCTTGATGCGGAGATCCTTACTCGTCGGGTCGATGACAACGCAACGCCGACCTTTCACTTTGACATCGTTACTTGCAAGAAGTCTCTTGGTACCTTCGTCGCTTTTGAAGGTGACTGCCCACACGTGGTTCATCTGGTAAGCGCCCCCAAGGCGACGACTTCGGGGAGGAGACGCAGGCGGTCCAACGTGTCTCTAAAGTCTTCCACTCGAAAAGGCCTTGCTCGGACATCACCGTGCATGAAAACAGTATTTAAAACAGAGCGTCCACTCGGCAGATTAGGCAGGATCAAACGGTACTCGTCATTTTCCTTATCAGCGTCCCTGTTACCGCGGCCCGAATCGACCGCTGCAACCGCTCCGTCGGAGCACGACATACTGCGTCTGAACGCGTCGGTGTCCAGAAACAGAGTGATCTAGGCCACAACGCACAGCGGTCGCTAGGCGGTAAAATGGGTCTTATCAAGCAAGATACGATGCTCAAAGACGCGAGTCGAAGACGCGACTGGGTTGTAGAAAACTTCATTTTGGAACGTGTTTTTCTTCACACAGAAACATGATTGCGGCCTCAAATGAAAGCTTCGTCTTCGTACTAATCAGATCTCCGAGAAATTTGCAGGATTCCGTCTAGTTTTTTTCAGACTGCCTGTTTTTGTCCCGAAAAACGAGGCGTGATTTCGGCCGCTTCCATAGGATCCCATTGTTTAAACTTTAGTCGTCGTGGGAACAGAATGTGAAGCCGCGATGTTAACGATGCTGCATTTGTTAAGTGCGGTACAGCTCCTAGAAGGTGCCCCTTTAAGAAGTTTTGGAAATTGAGCCTCTACGATTTTTTATCGTCGAAAAATGACCCTGTCCCCATTGAAAACGTGAGAGCTTCCAGCAGTGGCCGCTAGGAGCGCTGATCATCCAATGTCCCCGAAAGCTGGATCTGTTAACACAAAAGTGTTTTATGCTGGGGTCCACCAAGATTTCAGTGACGTGTTTCCGTCATGAAAATGACGTCGAAAAAATACGCATCATGAGAAGACAAAGAAAGAAAGTTCTGTCAACGGGAGTCGAACCTACGACCTCTTGGTCCGCGACAAGAAATGCCGAGCACGCTATCCACTGCGCCATGGTCTCTATCTTTTTTTCTGTATTCCGTGGCGCAGTGTCACGCCGCGCACTACACTGCGCCACGGTCACAACTCTATAGGCATTACAAACGCGCCTTTTTTATCTACCACTGTCCTCTCACAGTGCACTTGCTAAAGTGAAGTAATGCATCATGACCGTGAAATCCACGACGTGGCCTCCGAGATTAGCCAGCGGCGAGGGTGCGCAGCCGGCAGCCGGCTAATCTCGGAGGCCACGTCCACGATTAGTTCCTTCAAAGCATCGTTCCTACGCGTCCGTCCCATTCGGCGCGTTTTGAAAATGGAAAAATAGCGGTTTTGTCGACGCATTAACACGCTGCCAGGTGGCGACCTTACCCCCCAGCGTCGGCTTCGCTCATAGCACCCATCCATACCAAAAAAAAAAAAAAAGCCCTGCGACGCGCGATTGCTTCGAGTGGCCGTACGTCCGCGTTCCCAACTTACGCTCGCCCCGCGGAAAATCGTAGCCGGCCAACGGGGAATACAAGATGCGCGTTGCGTTTCCCTCTGGTCGGGCACTGGTGTTCAAAAACTCTAACATGCCGCGAGTAGGGGACCTTAGCCCAAGTCCGGCGTCCATTCAGTTACGTTCTTCTGGTTCTCACACCGCTTGCTCTGATTCCGCTCTCACCGTACAGTATACCACAAGCATCTACGACCACAAGGGTTTGTTAAACCATTGATCATGGACGTTAGCAGTCGGGATACAGATGTACCACCAAGCATCAGCGTGGATGCATCCACGTTAAACGGTGTTATAACTGTCAAATACCAATAGACATAGTGCAAGCTCTCTTATATCAATGTACACTCAACGTTCAACTACTTCTGTAAAGACACATTTCACTTTCGTGTTATACCGATTCCTATGACGGAGGGATCAACCATGTTTTTTCACAGTGTTGATGTCTTGTGCGAAAGCACAAGATAGCATTCGCATCGCTGCTCTTTCCTGATCAACCAAACCATGCGAAGCCACAAGCAGTGTAAGTAGACTGAAAGAGTCGATTTAACTGTGATCGCCGAGTCGTTGTCGGTGTAGGCGAGTGTGCGTGCTTAGCTCAACACTTCTCGGCGCCCACGAATTCTCGTCCTAACAGTGGCACTCGCTGCTTAAACCGTTCGGTTAACGAGAAGAGTGCTCAGCGCGATCAACTTCCGTTATTAAGAACACTCCATTAAGAGCACTTGGGGAGAAGTAATGCTGACAAGTCCGAAAATAACGTTCTCTAAACTCGTTTTAGCCTTCGAAAGAAGCTCAGTCTGCGTATGCAGTATCTTGTTGCGTACGCTGCTTGATGGCGCGGTCCTAGGCAGCTTGTGTACAAAAAAGAGGAAAAGAAATTGCTGCTCTTACGATTCCGAAATCGCCTTCGTGCTATGTTCACTTCCGACAGCTGAAATTACAAGGTTCTTGAATTCTGTGGAAGCAGTCGTCTGGAACACGAAATCGATCTTACCCGCACCACAGCCACCTCGAATTTCCAATACACAAGAGCAGTTTCTGCGGCGGTCGCATTTTTTTTTTTTTACCGGAGGGAACCTTCTTTAGCAAACCACTAAGAACACTTTTGAAAAAAAAAACAACATGAAAATAAATAAAAAAACAAAAACCAAGAGAAACACTATGGTACAAAAAAAAAAAAATGAACGTAATAGTACAAAAAAACGCAAGACCATGTTGATATAGTCAGCCGAATCTGCTGCCAAGTAAAGTATGCCATGAAGGAGTTCCTGTCATTATAACAGGGTGACTGAGCGCTTGAAAAAGTTGCAAAGGCAACAAACTTCAGAAAAGGCTCCGTCGAAGAAATTCACCTGCGAATCCGTCGCATCTGTAGCACTAATTGACTTTTGTTTTAATAAAACTTCGTTATTCTATAGAAAAAACCGCCACGAGGTTGTACTTCGAAGCTACGTCAAGCAGTTTAAAGGAAGAAGTGGAATGTACAGACTTAGAAAAAAAGAAAAAAAAAGATTACCTGCTACTGTTTCTCGTGAATACTAACTCGTCACTTACTTTCTTGAACGAACGGAGATCGGTTGAATTAACCCGCATCCAACCGGGAAGTTATTAAGCTGATGCGGGCGATTGCGACTTGTGGATCGGGTACGCCGAAACATATACGAGAATGCTTCCGGCATTTCGTAAGTATACAACGACACGGCAAAAAGGAAGTTCGCTGAAACACTTCGAGGTAAACTTGGATCATGTTGCTGAAGTAATTAGCGGGCGCACACAGAAGCAAAAGAATAATCTCGTTACATTTGCGGACTGTATGGGCTTACATAGCTGTGTGCGTGCGTTTTTCCGTAAATTTCAGAGACTCTCTACCAACCCCGCTCCTTCTCGAATTTTATTCCCGGATGTACACGTGTCCCGGAACTTCCGACTTGAAAAACGCGATGACGGAAATACGCATAAACCCGTGTGAAGGAGCTCTGCACGGTAGTGAAGCTATAGCTGTTCTAAAGGAACTCGTTGACGGCTTAATGCATTGGGCCGCTACACCATTTGACGCTTCCGGAAATAAAGGTAGCGAGCCTTACAGGCAGTCGTATGGTGAGAACTTCTTTTGCAATGCTCCGGCTCGTCCGCATTTAACGCCGTCTAGCGGGCCGAGCGAAACGTGCGAGTAGTTGCGTTGTTTCGCTTCGCGATGCTGTAATCACCATAGGCTTGTCTGGTTCATTTTTAAGGAGAAAGCCCTAGATGCCTCATCAAGCGGGAAATTCGACCGACGGCGGCGACCGTCCCGCGGCGTCGGGGCGAGTGATGCAAAATATCATCATCACGTGATGACGTCCTCGTACGGCGTCATCATGACGTCACAGATCGCAAAAAATTTGTGACATCGTGATGACGTCACAAAAACTGGCGTGTCGTCATGTGATGTAACGCCGCACGATGCCGTTGTAGCGCCCTCCTTTGTTCGGCGAACGAAGCCGGAAAGCGCGCGACCTCAAGCGAAGGAAATGAAGACTGCGCCTGGAAGTGGCAGGTGAAGCCACGTCTCGCGTTAGCTTATACATCGACCGAGAAGAAAAACAAGGTGTCTTTCGCCTTCGAGTCGTCTTAGGTGAATGCACAGGGAAGCCTGTGAGTTTTGTCATATGGTCTCACATTAAGCTGAGCGAGACGGATTACCAGCGACGCAAACTGTTTATCAGTCGAGAACCGACGCAGTCGGTAGGCCTCACTGTGTCCTCACTTCGCTGGCCCAGCGTCAGCCATTTTGATTTTGGCGGGGCAGTGACGTTTCGCTGAGGCGAAAGGTAGAAACGTTACCGCATTTAAAGCTGAGCATAGGGGAGATCGCCATTTCTTCCTTAAAAGAAAGTGGGTCTACGTAGACTCTTTTTAATAAGCCACGTACACTCTTCTACATAGACTTTTTATAAGAGCCTACTTGGAAGCACATAGGTGCACGAATAAATATAGGCACGTTCACAAGAACGTCATTGCGCTTGCCCCTGTGCACTCTCTTGTGATCGTGACCTTTTTCTTTTTACTGACGTATACTATTACCTACTGGTATAGTTCTTTTCGAAAGTATAGCCTAGCAGTTCTTTCTGGAGGTGCCTTTTGAGTTACGCAAATATTTGTGCTTTAAAAGAACTTATTGTCGCGACAAAAGGACCGTTACGTGGCTTTAAGCTGATTCTTGCTACAATGTCCTAAAGTTCTCGCGAGTCTATGTCTTAAAGTTCTCGCGGAAATCCTTTCGTAAAAAAAAATGATTTTACTACCACGAATCCACTAAGTGACGTACTCCAGTTTTCTAATATAAAACACAAGCTTGCAGAGAAGATGCATAGGCATGGCTTATAGGAAGTCGGGCAGGCTGATATGAGTGCATGGTTTAGAAGGTCGAAATTTATGGATGCGTTAAATTGAACCGACCGCGCGAAATTCGCAACGTTGACACCTAATAATAATATGTGGGGTTTTACGTCCCAAAACCACGATATGATTATAAGAGACGCCGTCGTGGAGGTCTCCGGAAATTTCGACCATCTGGTGTTCATTAACGTGCACTGACATCGCACAGTACACGGGCATCTACCATTTCGCCTCCATCGAAATGCGACCGCCGCGGCCGGGATCGAACCCGCGACCTTCGGGTCAGCAGTCGAGCACCCTAGCCACTGATCCACCGAGGCGGACAACGTTGACACCTAGCTGCAGGCGTAAAGAAAAGGGGGCGAACAGGTAAGGAAGGGTGTTTCAGCTCCAGTAATGTGAAACCTGGGGAGGGGCGAAGCATGCAGTGTTTTGAGAGAGATTTCTTTCATGAGGCACTAGTGGTGCCAAGCTTGAAACCGGGCATGTATGGAAGGGTGTTTCCTCTCCACTAACGTCGTCGGAAAACAGCGTCTGAATTCAGCTTACCCTAAGGTGCTTCTTCTTCTTGTTCTTCTTCTTCCCTACGGCATGTAGAGAAGGGTGCTTCTGCTCGACTAACGCCGTCGACCATTTGTTGGGCTAACTGCTGCAATCTTCATTTTTAGTGGACCGGTTGCGAGTAATGGGATTCACCCATTGTGGCGCATACCCGTTTTTGTGATGGGCCGTGACTACTAGATACACCGTGACGGCAGAAGACGCCGACAAGCCTAGCCCTAAGGTGCTTCGCACCTCAGATTGCGCAAGAGGAAGTAACTGATTTCTCATGTTCGCGAGTAGGCTGTAATCGGGTGTCGTCGGCATGTCAAGTGCCATTACCATCGCAGACTCGTAGTGAGGCGATTGCAGTAGAAGAAGGAGCGAGGTGTACACGTTGACTCATTTATCTTTACTGTCAATGTTTGCTTCTTTTTCTAAATATGAATGTGACAAGACGCCAACATGGGCTATCTCGCTGGAAATTAAAGATGGCAGTGACCTGCGGCCACTGCCCGATTCGGAGTGCTTAAGCGATGCGGCACATCAAGCTCAAGCTTACCTTAGCCGTTGCTCGTGTTTGCATGCATATAAACGCACGTGCGTCAGCCATATGGTCATACATATGCAGGTCAGCTTCCGTTTGTCCAGCTCACGACCGCTGTTCCAGCGTTCGATCGGTGACAAGCTTTAGCTATATCGTGTTCAGCGTGGTTAAATATGGCGCGATATTTGTGTATCGCGGAGCTGCTGTGCGCGTACACACACACACACACACACACACACGCACACGCACACACACACACACACACCGGGGTGACAGGCAACGTTATCGTGTTAGTAGTACCGTCCTTACAGCAATATCAGGTCGGCGATGCGTGCTGACGAAAGCATTCATTTCCTTCTGGCTACTGGGCCTGTCGCTAGCGAACCATTCGGGAGGCAGTCAGCACCCGCGGTTATCGATATCACAGAAGGTAACCCAGCCAGCTCATGTTCTGATGCTCTTCGCGAGAACATGACCTGGTATTGCTGGGCAGAAAAATGAGCTGTAAAAGCGAGATCTGCGGCTTTTGCTTGAATCTGCTGCGCCTGTGAACACATTTGTCGCCTGCCTGTGGTCCGACTATGGATGACTGCATTTTGTAAGAACACACCGTGGGCTTGCCACGAGATGGCTGTAATTAGCGGTACACAAATTGACAAGTAAGGTTTGTTGACGGATTATATATATATGCCCACTGACTTCGGCGTTCCGTCCTATGATCTTTGTTTTTCCTTCTTTTTTTTTTTCCCCCTTGATATGATGTGCCAGGAGATATTGGCGCACAAATGAGGCGATGTGTACTCCTTAGATCTTGAAGTGATCTACGATACAGCTCACAACTTCCTCACAATAAAACACGAAGTAACAGAACAGGATGAAAAGAAAAAAACAAGCTTTCACTTGCCCAAATTTTCGCCTGTAGTTTATTAACGAGAGGTGAACGGACAACTGGCATAGACGTTACGAGTTTCTACAAACTGGGTTGGCTGCCGTCATTTCAACGTTACAGCAGAGGGGCTTAGACTGCGTCTACGAATGCTTGACCTCTCAGTACATTAATAACCAGCAGATAACGAAGCCAAGGTGGGTGAGTCCGAGGGTTGCGGGTTCGGTCCCTGACGGCGGCAGGTTGTTCACTTCACTTTTTTCACATCCATATCACAATTACTAGAATTCGCTTGAAACAGTATACAATTAACGTGCCCTATATCTCATTGGCTTCGTTACGTGCTGCTTTTCATTAAGGTTGTATGAAACAAAAAAATGAGCCCTCAGAATTTTCTTAACTCGTTTATGAGCTTTCAGAAGTGGCATTTAATATTGCAATTTCAGGACGCGCCGAGGGTTGTTTCCTTAGTTAACAAAATCGAAGAGTCATAGACGTCGTGTTCAGGAGAAAGCGACGGCACCCGTTTCCTCTTATTATAGGGAGGGTGACGCGTCAATGTAATCACGTGCAGCAGCCCGTGCTGCACCCACGTATATCGCGGCGTAGCGAAGTATTCGCACTACAGACCATAATATTTCGAACACCACGTTCCCGCCCAGACTCTGGCGTCGCCTACGGTAGCGGCTGCAAGGGTGTCCCTCGTGGACCCCCCTGGTGGCTTAAACTCCTCAGGATCTCTCAATAAAGTTCTTGACTGATTGACTGAGTTAACAAAAGCCATCTGCTTAGCCGTGTGCTGCCATGCCGATATCTATACACCTTCCTTCGGCTAGACACGTCGTCATCGAAGAAAGGGTCCCAGTAGAGAGGTGTAGCAACGGGCCACTTAAGGGAATCGAGCGATCTCTTTCTCGCTTAAGCCTATAGTCGTAGAAACTGTAGGATGCGGTACTTGCACTTTGTGTGATGAAGAACAAGGCGGTGACTCAGTATATTCATCAGGTATTATACGATCGCTGTTTCAAGTTAGACACCTAACGCTGAGGCTATCTTCTGAGAAATTTTCCGTCGCCTTTGCTAACAACAACAACAACAACAACAACAACAACAACAACAACAACAACAACAACAACAACAAATACAACAACACCAACAACAACAACAACAAAAGTAAATTGGTTCGGGAAACCCAATGATCGCCTCTGGGCTTCTGTATACGTGACGACTAACATAACTTTGCGTAGCGAGGACCCGTATTTCAGAAAAAAAAAAATAAAGCGCAGAAAACGTGAACTTGCTCTGCAGACGCAGGTGAGACTTTTAAAGGACAATTCCTCTCCGCTTAGGGCGTATTTGATCGCGAAAAGAAAGTATGGTGCCTTGGTAAGCGGAGGCGTGGTGACCTAAAATCGCGGCGTAGGATAAGGACGTTCTTTGTCAATTGCAGCACGCGTGCGCATTGATTGCTTTAGGCTATACGTCGCTGAGCCGAATACAGATCCCAGCGGCTATGGCTGAGCGCTTGCCGGCGGACTAAAATAGAAAGAAGTCATATTACTCCTCGTTATCAAAGTTTTAAGCGGTATTTATCTGAAAATGCTCAGTCGATGCTTCATTGGTTGGAGAAAGTGGGGTGCTATGCTGCTTACCGGAGGGTGACGAGCACTTCGATAAGCGTTACGATTGTTGTTCTGCGTGTTCCAGGGCATAGAAAACGTAAGGGCTAAACTTTTGTGACCTGAGGGGTACAACGAGCTACAGCGATTTCCTTGATCACGGGCCCGCGGGTACCAATTCCTGAACTTTTCCTGCCTGAATTAACGAGTTCTGTTTCTCGTTTCTTTACGATGCAAGTTTTTGTAAAATGCTTTTGTACTTGCTTTACACCTACGCTTGCGCCGCCACGCGTGCTGTGGCAGGAGTTCAGTAAAAAAAAGGCAACGCGGTGATCGCGTCGTCAGCGTGCCCGCTTGACTCCATCCTTAACAGCCGGAAGCGTATCGAAAGGGCCGCTCCGACCTTTTGCTCAAGGCATAACGTTTCGTATATGCAGTTCCGCGGTTAGCAAGTCTGGGGGGATGTGATTATGTGCCCACGTGTTGAGGCGCAGAGCTGATTCGGCGTGATCGTAGACTCCTCGGGGCGCTCGAGGCAGTTACGCGCTTCGTGTTTGCACGGAGTATACGATCAAGGGCAAGTAGTGGGAACATTTGCCACGCTACACATGCTAAGGCAAGCGATAACTTTGGATGTTCTTCCTCGAATATGACACTGTAAAGAAAATAAGAAAGTCTCACAGTAGAAGCTACGCGTACTGCACAAGTTGTCGCAGTCTTTATGATTGCTCAAAGAAACGCAACCACGGTGCAGTACATGAAAGGGCAGCTATTGGTCGCAACCTACGTACATGGCCGCCGGCCGTGCTATAGTGCCGATGTCGGCTATACTGGTGTCTGCGTGTTGTGAGCAATCTGTAGCTGCATTTGCGGCATTCGCGAAGCTGTTGTACGTGCGGTCGATCTTCTATAGACCGGCCGACTTCATTAATGACATGCCTAGAGGCGCGGCTCTGTGTCTTCATTTCAAACAACAAAATTTGTGTTGGGAGGGTTTTTGTGAGTATGGGCGCTGTATTTAAGGCACGTGAAACGCGAGAACTATATTCGATAATCGTTGAAAAGCCGCGCGGAACTATTGCGAAATGAAAAGATGATGGAAAATAAATAAAGCACAGACTAGATCAGTTGTTTTACAGCAGAGCTGTTAAGGTCGCGGTTCTCTTTGCGTCGTAGATATAAAATGATCATCATCATGAACCTGCATGCACCATCTTCATCATCTTCTTTACCGCCTTCCTCTTCTGCCTCTTCTGCTTCTCTACGAGAAGACGTGGGCCAATTTGTCCGGCGAATGATGCAATAACTTCATGGACGAGAGAACGAGTACAGAGAGAAACTAAACCTAATTAACGAAAAAGTTAGTAGTGTCTACTACAGTATACTGGGACCAATACGCACTAGGTGTGCTTCAAGCAACGACATTTATATTAAGGCGAAAGCCTTTAATGTCACATGCTCACGTCCGTCCGGCGTCCGTCCGTTCGTGTCCGTCCGTCCGCCCGTCTGTCCGTGCCGTCCGTCCGTCCAAGCCCTGGCACGGAGCCAGGTGGCCACAGGGGTGCGCAAACGGACGCCGATCGCGTCGAACTCTACAGTGCTCGCGCTTTGCTTGCGTAGCGTCGCTGTGCCCAACGTTTGGAATCATTCTGACCGACGCCGTCTCAATGGACACAGGCGTTCGTGGAACACACTTTGTTATTTAGAAAGGGTCCGTCAATTTAAGCGCTGGAATGCGGATGGCTTTTGTACGATGTGCAAAGCGCGAGAAAATGCGAACGGAGGAAGATTAGTCTCGCGTCTCGGTGCGACTCGCGGTAAATAATTAAACAAGAAAACACGCACACATTCGGTTTGTGTGCTATCCCACTGAGAGTGTAAAAGAAAAAATACATGGTATGGGCACACTGCGCTTGCACAGGCGGCGCCACCAAAGCGGCGGCGTTCAGCGCCAACGCGGCCGTTTCCGCGGTGGTTCTTTACTACAACTTCCAGTTTAAATGTGAAATGAAAAATTTGTGCTAACATGCGAAAGATGTTCATTTGTCTGAGTGATGTTTATCAAAGCAATATGCGTGATGACCAACTTCCCGGAACACTATAGCCGGAGCACACGCTGTCAAATAGACGGTAATACACGCGCCCGGCTGCACGGTTTCCGGATTCAACCCACAGAAATCACAAGGAAGCATGACGCGGCGTTTTGAAAGGGTAGATGACTATTCCTGCGAACACGGGACAATACGGGAGGCTGTTCAGACAAGCTGAACATTCATCATGATGCGCACGCTTGTAGGTGTACTGATCGCAGGCATGAGACTACAGACGAATACGACAATTTCGAATAAACGTGAGCAAAACAAATAGGTATAAACAGAAGCGTCACTTGTTCAGTGGTGCAGCGATATGTCCTAAGAGGTCAATGAGAAGTTTTCTGAGCACGCCTAACTCTATATGGCTTTCATAAATTACAACAGTGCGTTGCACTCAGTTGAGATACGTGCAATCGTGGCGTTAATAAAAAGCAGTAGTAGAACTGAGAGGTGGGCGAGTTGGAACTTATCCATCGTTGGGTAGCGCACAAATTGACAAAATACAAACAAGAGGACAGGACAAGCGCTAGTCTGACAAGTAAAATTTTTATTTGAATATATATATATATCTATATATATATATATATATCTATATCTATATATATATATATATATATATATATATATATATATATATATATATATATATATATATATATATATATATATATATATATATATATATATATATATATATATATATATATACCGAAAAAGAAAACATGCCAGATTACAACCGATCAATGAAACTGATTTCTTGTTCCGATAATGAAACAGATGGCTGACTAATGCAATGGCTATCACACTTCGCCATGTGGTATGCCTCAGCTATTTAACGTGTGCGTTGATTATGATGGCGATTGATGATCGTGGTTTGCGCAAACGAAGGCGTGCAACCGCAATCACGGCAATGGCTGGCGAGGTGAGACGAAACCCCACCCTTCAAAGAATGTCATGCTCGCGCAGCCTGAGTATTAACAAATCTGGCAGTCTGTCCGATGTAGACACTGCCGCACGTGCCAGGAATTCTATATACCACCCCGGAAGAACACGCGGTGTACTTCTTAACGTGCTTGACTGAGCAAGCGTTATCAACAGCCCTTGCATCCTTCTTTGTGCGTCTATCAATATTGCCACATAAGCTGCCCAATTTATTTCCACCCGAAAAAACAACGTCAACCCCATACTGCCCCGAGAGTTTCTTTAGTATATGTGAAATGGAATGTACATACGGAATCACTGTGAATCGCTTGCGCTCACATTGTGGAGTTGCTGGCTGGTTGGCAGACTGCGCACTAGTTTTCAATCTCTTTAGCAAACGCTCCGATGCAGAAACCAGAAAGGCAGTGTGAAAACCAGCCGTCTTTAGGCGATCACACTGATTCCGGAAGCTTTCCTCTGTGGCATAAAAACAAGATTTTGAGAACGCTGAGTACAGACATGAAGTGACAATGCCATTTTTAACCAGCTTTGAATGGGCAGATTTGAAGTTTAGGAGGGGCTTCACCGATCTGGGCGCGTAGATCCAACAAACATGCTCATTTTGAAATCGCAAAGTTAGGTCAAGAAACTGAAGCTCTTTGTTGAGGTTGGGAACCTCGCACGTGAACTGAAGACCATGCCCCCTTTCCCTAAATGCTTTGAGAATGTTCACCATACCATGTGTGCGACTATCACTTTCCGCAAAGACTAAGTAATCATCTATATACCAAAATATTCGCGTGCCCCAACCCTCGAAATCCCGCTCCAGATCGCGGTCAATCCTACTTAACAAAATATCTCTGAGAACCGGGGCAACTCTGGAGCCAATGCAGACAGCTGAGGCCAGAACAAACAAAGCCCCTTGCCATGATACAAATGTAGAATCAAGATAAAAACAGAGAAGTTCAAGAAACCTTTGCACAGATATACCGCATTTATCAACAAACCACGTTTCATCATTTAGTTCTGTGATAGTATCCTCAACACATTGTAACACAAAATTATGCGGCAAAGAGTGGAACAAGTCCTGGACGTCAACACTGAAGGCAGTCTTTTTCTTAAGGTTCTAATTCCCCAAGAAATGAACAACTTGTAGTGAATTGCTAACCAAGAACGGATCCACTACATTTACAGAGCTAAGGTGGGTCTGCAGGTAGCCCGAGATAACGTGCTGCCACGAGCCATGCTCCGACACAATTGCCCAAAAGGGTATTTCAGGTTTATGCGTCTTGGCGGGGAAGAACACCTGCAACTCTAGGCTTTTGAATTCTCAAGCTTTTGGAAGTAATAAAAAGCAGCAGATAATAAAGCCAAGGACGGTATAGGGGACGTTAATTGTACTATATTAAGTGCATTGCAGTCACTGCGATGCAAATGTGAAGAAAGTTAATACCCCTGTCACTCGGGGCAACTTAGGTGCACATTGAGGGAGTGCACTTCGCCGCTACTGTCACTCGCACGCTGTCACACGGTAACGTTTATGAAAGGGAAAATTGACAACCACCCGTTTGTAGCACGAAGCCACAAGGAAATCCGTACGGATTTCTCAGAAAGAAAAGCTTCTTAGTTGCCGAAAAATTCGTCCTGGTCCGGGGTTCGAACCCGGGACCAACGCCTTTCCGGGGCGGTCGCTCTACCAATTGAGCTAACCAGGAAGCTAGCAATTGGCAGCGCGAGGGCGAATTCATCGACAACTCGAAGCACATGGACACAAATAATGCAAATGAGTTCTGCGGAAACCCGCAAGGTGGCGGAAGGGTTATGAAAGGGAAAATTGACAACCACCCGTTTGTAGCACGAAGCCACAAGGAAATCCGTACGGATTTCTCAGAAAGAAAAGCTTCTTAGTTGCCGAAAAATTCGTCCTGGTCCGGGGTAGCTTGTGGTAGCTTGTGGCTTCGTGCTACAAACGGGTGGTTGTCAATTTTCCCTTTCATAACCCTTCCGCCACCTTGCGGGATTCCGCAGAACTCATTTGCATTACGGTAACGTTTACTGACACTCGCTGCAAAGTGCACTTGCCCGCGAGCGCGTTGGCCAAACTCAGTTCGCTTCGACGGAGTGTCTCGCCTCGGTAGCAGTAGCTCGACAATAAATAAGTTATTATCCGAAGCCGAGTTCATAGCATTTTTTAATTATCACTTTCATTATTAGGAATATTCTTATGCATTACAACATACTATACCATCAAAAACTGCTCTGCTGTTCTCGCTCCCAGGCCATTTACAGCCCCGACCGCCAGGGGCACGCCCAGCACACGCCATGCAATCGCCGCAGCCGTCGAGTACAAAGTTTGTACGTAAAGTTCATTTTAAGGGCTGCTTATAACTGAAACACATTATTGCTGCAGAGACATGACCTGAAATATCAAAGAAGTCGTGCTGCTTAAGTGCCCATCGCCATTACCATCATTTCCAAAGTACACAGTCCCTGCTTGCGTAGCAGCGCGCCGCCAAAGTTACATTCTGGGGGTGTATGGGCACTCGCTCAAAATGACATTAAATTTGCCAGTGTGACCAGGTAGTGGACGAAGAGACAACCTGGCACTGGGAAGAACCGAACTTGCAACCTTTGGATTCGAAGGTTGCAGGTTCGGTCCCTGCCGGCGGCAAGTACTCTTTACGTCCACTTTACTTGCTTCACATCTACATCACAATCCCTACAAGACACTAAAAACAGTACAATTAACGTCCCCTATACCTCCCGTGGCTTCGTTATGTGCTGATTTTCATTAACGTTGTGTCAAACAAAGAAATGAGCCCTCAAAATTATCTTCCTTCGGGCAGTCATGGAGGCATTCCATCGTCAGGGAGAATTGGGATCTTACGTCGATGCCCCAGACAATATTTACTGAGACTTCAGAGCTACGTTGCCTTCGTAAAAGAGCAAACGAAGAGATATGAATGGGCCAGCAAGGCGGCGCGATTTCGCCATTGTTGTTCACTGCATTCCCAGAAGTTTGCAACGCATTAAAGGGAAAGCACTATGAGGAAAAATTCATGGCGACTGCTTAAACCAGAGTTGCGGAACTCACCACAGGCCCCATGTGTCAATATCCGAACTCGCCATTGCCCGCGATCAAGAGAGTCTGCTGCTGACCAAAAAAATGCCCCCCCACCTCCCCGAAGGGAATCGTGAGGAAATGCGAATGCATTTCGCGCGCGCTTCACTCCATTTATTAGATGTGAAGCATCTTATGGCGAAGCTTAATCCGGTGGTGGTGGTGGTGGTGGTGGTGGTGGTGGTGTGCCGCGTGCCCACCCTTACTGCGCATGCGCAAACAGTTAAAGAAAAAAATAAAAATAAAAAACCTCCTCTCCCCCTCCCTCTCCTCTAGGCATCCCTCTCCACGGCAACCACACCCTCACTGCGCATGCGCCTCCCTTCCTCTCTCCCCCTCTTACACTCCCCCCCCTCTCTCCATCCCCTGCCTGCGGCGTCTAACTCCCCCCTGCGCATGCGCGTCCCCCCCTCTCTCTCCTCTCCTACGCTCCCCCCCTCTCTCCTCTACACATCCCTGCCCACGGCGTTCACACTCCCACTGCGCATGCGTGTCACCCCCCTCTCTCTCCTCTCCTCCGCTTCCCCCTCTCTCGCCTCGCGACGCCGACGCAGGCAGCGTCTGCTAGCGAGTTTCTTGGTTGAAAAAACCGACTGCTCGCGCTGCACAACCGTTCACTGGCCATCCCGTATATATGGCAATGGATCTTGACCTCCAAGGTGGTGCCGGTGGAAGATTTCTCCTGTGCGTTGTTGAACAATAAAAATTCGCAGCGTGCGCGTTAACTAAAAGCGGAGTGCGGGTCTCTGTGTCCAGTCGGAGTCTTCTGTCTCTCATTGCCCATTAGCAGCGATTGGCATGTTCCAGTAGGAAACACTGTTCCATCACTGCCTGCTTTGCGCCTCCCCAGTTTTCTCTCCTGCGCAACGCTGCGAGGAGCGCCAGCGTCAACGCCGCCGCCAGTGTAAGCGTTAGCGCCCGCTGCTTCACATCTACACATGGTTCCCTTTAGCGGGAGATGGTGTAATTTTTTATGGTGGTTGTGGTTCGAAGAAGGAAAAGGCGCCTAATTTCTGCAGCCCGGTCGGGAGCACGGCGCAGCGCCTGTTTTTTTTTTTTTTTTTTTTTTTTTTTTTTTTTTATCGCGGTAGCTCCGCTGAGCTCCCGCGATGCGAGCGCCCTCACGCGCCAGAGCGCGCTCCTCCTCTCCACTTTGCTAGGGGCGAGGATGAGCGCGCGCGCCCGCAGCTTTTGCTATGGGAGAGAGAGTGAGAGCGGAGAGATAACACTTGCCGGCGCGCGGACACCTCCTCAACCTATCCTCCTCCCCGCGGACAACGCCGGCCAACTCCGGACAACGCCGGACAACGCCGCCTGACATAGCCCGACTAAGAAATGCATTCGCATTTAAAAACGAACTAATACATGTTCGGGACGACGCCAGCGTTGCGAACGGCGTTGAGCAGCTTGCGATGAGCGCACGCAGCGATCTCCTGTTTCGTATTGCTGCTCCCAGGTGGCGCAACAATCTGTAGGCTCCAGCAGAATCGGCCCTGGGCATGTGCGGGTTTCGGAACGTAGTTTTGCAAGTGGTATGATTAAATAGCTTTGGTCTAAACAACACACGAATTACAGTAATAAAACAAGACGGAAGTTCAGGGTATGATGAAGGCTTGAAGAGGTGAAAAAATATCGAGCACGGTGTGTCGCTGTAGCTGACGTTTCGACAACTGGTCTCGTCTTGTTCAAGGCAGCCTTAGAGAAGAGACGACCGCTTGTCGAAACGTCGACTCCGGCGAGACCCCGTGCTCACGGATTTTTCATACGGGTTGCGGGCTACATTGGCCCATGGAGCAACGTTGGCGGCGAATTGCGAGAAACAACTGAGATTATCAGCAGGCATAGTGCTAAAGCTCGATAATGGTGCAATACGCAAAAGAAACACTCAATATTGCACAATGAGAGATCGAAAATTGACAACTGCAAGACAGGCTGTATAATTAATTAATTTATTTATTTATTGACGTATTTATTTATTTATTTAAGATACCCTCAAGGTAGTTAAACCATTGCAGAGGGGAGTGCTTACAATAAAAACAGACGGGAGTTACTAAATCAAGGAATATGTATGCAAAAAATGCCCCCCACCTCGCCGAAGGGAATCGTGAGGAAATGCGAATGGATTTCTTGCGCCGAGAGATTTCGCCTTCACCGACTTCTGCCATCGCCTTGTGAGGCGCCCAGCCAGCGAACGGTCGAGAGTGAGGCGCGAGCGGACGGGAGAGTGGGGCGCAGGGAGGAGAGAGAGCGAACGGTGAGAGAAGGAGCGGTGAAGCAGTGCACATACCCTCTCCTACACTCTCTCGCACCACATGCTCCGGTTGCTAGGGGCGAGGATAAGCGCGCGCGCCCGCAGCTGTTGCTATGGGAGAGGGAGTGAGAGCGGAGAGATAACACCTGCCGGCGCGCGGACGCCGCCGCGGACAACGCCGGACGCCTCACATAGCCCGACTAAGAAACGCATTCGCATTTAAAACAAATGAAACCCAGATATGTAATGTTAGCTACGGCGTTCTTGGATGCACGTTGAATAATGTGAGGACAAATGTTCCGAGTTATACGGCATTTGCTGTGACATTGTCGAATACCGGGCGGTCAGCAATAGTGACCGTCGAGACAGTAAGGCGGTTATACTTATTGAAAGTGCGCTGTGCAAATGCCTGCAAGAAGGATTTAGTTTCAGGAGACGCTGAATATGGAAAGAGTACAAATAATTGAATCAAGTAGGGCACAGATCACCAAATTATGAATCGTTATTAGCGATCGTTTAAAAATGTAACCATTGAATTTTGCCGATACTGTGACATACGTAAAAAGTTGGATGTTAACAAAAACCTTGAGACGTTAAAATGGCCCTACAACACTTTCCTAAGTTACCATTTGTAGAGAAAAGGACACGCCGCCGTCCCCATGATGAAGCCCACCCGATGACCTCTTCTTTTTTCTAACGCACTGAATCCTATCTTAATGATGATACTGCCATTTGTCGTCGTCTACACAATATTCAACACCATTCAATGGCTTCACTAATGAAGTTTATTGCTTCATGAATCGACCGCCACAAAAACTTTTAGAAACTGTCTAGTACGAGCGAAGTTACAGAGATTTGTCGCACGCTATAATTGCTTTCTCTCTTCTCTCGTCCTGACAAGCGCGCTGGAAGCTAAGCAGAGAGAGATGGCACGGGAGAAAGAAGTCACGTCGTGCGCGCGTCATGACCTTGAGCTTTTTTTTCTTATTTTTTTAATGCGCGGCTAACTTTCAGTGGGAACGCTATCGAGTGTGGGCACGTGGTGGCATCTCGCGTCGAGCACAGTAACTATGCAGCTGACGACGATCAGATCAGCCAATGGCCGTAAAATTGGGTATATGGCGCGGTCATAAGGGTACATGGCATCAATTGTAGAAAGAAGAGCGAACGATTTCTAGCTGACTTTAGAATTAATTCTAAATTCCAGGCCACGTGTTGCGCTATAATGTTTGACTCGCGTGTTCAGTAGTGTCGACTACCGATCGACAGTATCTTCCGACCATGCTGAAAAAGTGTTGCAGGGCCCCTTTGAGGACTGCGCAACGAGCGTTCGAACAAAAAAAAGTGCTACGATGATAATGCTCAGGAACCAATCGCGTACCCTTTCGTAATAAACTCTACCTCAATCTTTGCACTGCCCACTGTCCACCATAGAGAAAGATGCTGAGAGTGCTGCGCAAGTAAAGCGTAAAGACAGCAGCCGTTTAATGTCCATTAGGGTCACAGGCAGCCCATTTATGAAGGAAGATATTTACTGGGTGAAATGGTGTTAACAAGTTTAGTACCCTCGAAATAAGCTACAGGGGCCATAAGAAGCTTTACGCTGAAGCCTCTGAACACTTTGACAGGTGATGTACCTCGCCAGACATGTAATGTTTAAAATGCTTATTGTGAAGCATTTTTTAAGTGCGGGACACTTGAGGGGCCCAGGCTGTCGTATGCTGTCGTCGCTTGGCGTAACGCAGGCAAAAGCACTTATAAAAATAGAAAAAAAAGAGGTAGAGAGATAGAGATAGAAATAAAAAAAAAATGAGAAGAAAAATAGAAATTATAGAAATAAAGCGAGAAAAAAAAAAGGCAGAAAAAACAGGAAAAGAGAAAAAGAACTCAAGAGAGGAGGAAAGAAAGAGAAAACCGCGGAGAAACAAAGAAGGCTGCCCAGCTCCGCACTTCCTTCATGCTTGGCACTTCTAGTGCGAAGTTGCCTGAATTTTTTTTAAAAGTATAATCTGCTTTTTATCGTCGTGCGTTGAGTTGTAAAAAAAAAATGTAGCTGGAGTTATGATTAGTTTATGCTGTGCCCATCAGGTTGGGTGAAAAAGATTGCAGTCACTTTTTTGAGACGTCAATATGCCGCTTCATTGAAAAGTGCACCGAAAATTTTCTGCTTGGGCGAATGTCGACGCTGAAGTTTTTCCAAGGCGTGAATCTATTGCATCAGTGGACAGTTAAGAATTTGAAGTGAGAGTTGTGTGAATATTTACCGCGGTGGACCACGATCATTCCTATCAATTGGGCGTTATAAAACGCGTGTTCTTCAGTGCCCCTAGCATTTTTTTCTAGCAGTACACACCACCGTTTCGCGAACGCGTTACAAATGCGGTTGCGACGTCGCTCCAGAAAATTAGCACGATTCGTGGCAGGTGCTCCTATCACGAAACAAAGGCTCGCGTCACGCCGCTCTCAACTATAGTTAGTGGAATTTAAAAAAAAAAGATAGATTAACTACTCGAAGTAAAGACAAAATCCTGCAAAGACATTAACCATTCGCCTCCCACGTCTACGTCTTCCATTCTGGAGAAAATTGGTGCAGAAAGTGGAGCACGGCCGGCCTAGGACTACAAAGAAGATGGTATTTCGAGACTGCATGCTTTACTAGACGTAGCCATAGCGTATGACTATGCCAGCTGTCACCCGTCATCGGCATGCTATTGGAATCAAGGGCACGCCTTACGCTGCATGTATGTAGTACGTGTTCCTCCCGAATCGCATCATTCGAGTTCGGGAGTTCGGCTGGGAGAAGCTCTGAACGCCGACGAACGTGTTGCACTTAGAATGGTACTGGCTCGGTCGAACTGGAGATAATTTCGACGTGGTGTACTGCAAGGGACTGGTTTATCAACCTTGAGGTTCGACGTCAACGCTGCTGGCCTCCCACCAGCAGGATTAGCTGATATATGTGGAACGCCAAAGAAGGACCTTCTAGTGTTAGCTAGCGCCGCTCGTAGACATAGCGGAGTGTGTGGAACACGCTTTTTTGTCAGCTGGCGTCATGCGGCATATTTGATGCCTTTAGGTAGCATACGCCGGTTTGTTGGTCAGCTGCCAGCTCGTAAAGGGATCACGTGCTGCCTGACACCGGGGTCATATGCTTCCCGTAAAGACCGCTGCGGTATGTTGAATAAGCTAGCAAAAATGTATGGACATAAGATGCACACTAATGAATTATTATTAGGTGCACGCGACAGGAGTCTCTTTGGGCGTGCTGTAAAAAAAGAACTTGTAATATTTTTTTATTCTGCGCACATTTTCGCTCCTAGGGCCTCGCGATCTTTCATTTTCTCAAGTACACCGAGTATAAAATGTATGCGACCGCACGTGTAGAAATATTCACGTTTCATTCATGTATACATCACTTCTCTCGCCCTATGATACATGCGATGCCAACTATGTGTATATGAGCGCAATGGCACATGTATGCGCGTGCGCCATTATGTTGGTGTTCGTTGTTTAAATGCGCAACTGGAGCGGCGTGTGAATATATTTCGTCTTCATTGTCCTGTTGGGACTGCTAATATGCTACTGTTCACGTTAAGATGACTAATTCCTACTCTGCTTCATGTGAAAATGTCACACCTTCATTTGCTACTTGGTCTGAAATATTCTGCATGTGGTATTTAGCAGGCCCGTGAGAGTCACTTCGATTATAATATGCATGCGAACTTCGTCTCAAATTAAAACTGCGTCTGTATGAATTCAATGGCAGAACTGTGCTCGAAGCACTCTAAGCGCCTGACAAGTCTTGTCAGCTTTCGCTACGAGCTCTCATGAGAGTTCACGTCGCAGCACTCAACCATTTGCACGTAATGCTTGGTACATTAGCCACTCCAATCCTATTTATGGTGTTGTCATTTCAACCCACGTAAAAGCCGTCGATTTGTCAAGTGTGCACAGCCGCGGACCACGTAATATTAGCAAATAGTTCTCCTAATTTAACGTACGTTATCCATATAATCTCACTCGTTCCTGGATGAAACTGGAGAAACGGATCCGTTTACGCCCAAACGCTCATTCGACTGATATATTAAACAACCCAGGAACAGTGTCAAGTGCTGCGCTTATAACGAAATGTTTCTTGTGTTGCGATAATGTGAAAGTTGTTGAGTCGCTAGAGGTGGCGCTTTGGCGGGCTTATTACGACAATTGTATCGACAGCAAACGCTAAGACTGGCACAGTCGCGTGAAGTACACCACTCATTGTGCTTCCGCGCCCTCAAATAGCACAGTCGCGTGAAGTACACCACTCATTGTGCTTCCGCGCCCTCGAAATAGCCATTAAATTGCTTCAGTATCGTACTTGTAAACGTACTGAGCGGTTTCAACGGCATCGTTAACATATTTTGTGAAATTATGTCACTTTATTTTACTTCTAGGTGGTATCGTTCTCCTGGCGGGGAGCCAGTTCACTTGTGTGAAGCCGTGGGAATTGTAACGTTATACGGAAAGTGCCTGGAACAAGACAATATCCATTAATTGCTTGTTTTAAATACCACTACCCTTCATTGTTAGCGTCGCATTTGAGCTCTGCAATACTTAGCGGGACACCAGGATGAATAATGAATGACTAATTCTGAGCACAGCCACAAGAAACAAGATGGAAGCTTGACAACTAGGTGAAATTGAATTTCGGCACCAGCGCACGTGCTCCGCCAAGCAATGCTGCTGGGCTCAATGGGCGTCTGCACACTATGCTACGATGTGTGTAAAGAAGTTATCTGCGCACGTGACAACGGAGAGCAATGCGCAAAGTTGCAACAGTTTTCTTCCCTAACCCAATTTGAAGTCGCTTGAGGGGCGCGCTCTTAGCGCTTGCATGACAGGGAAGATGTCGACCTATCGTCGTCTGCATGAAGGTCTTGCAGGAAGGGGCATGACGGCACCTGGGGTCTTACCCTGCCGACTTTGGCACATTCTTGCGAGCAACCTTCCTGCATACTGTTCGTACAGTTACGTGCACTTTTCGTGTACAAACTAAGAAAAACTATTTTCGCTTACCGCTGCTGTATTTCTGTTCGATATTTCCACAAATATAATATCTTAAAATGCTTTTCGGTCACTGCTAAACACGGTACTATTAAGCCCTTATTCGTAAGCATGTTGGAAATTCATCTTCACTTTTATAGCGCAATAAACGCGCTGTTTCACTCCAATATGTCGTTCCAACACGCCCAAGCAACCACTTTAGCAATAAACAAGCTCCCAACATTTTCTGAAAACGTTGGAAGTTAGTGCTGTGTCCGCGTCGCTCTTTTCCATCCTTGTTCATTTGGTGCCCTACAAAAGTGAAGACTGCACTATTACTTGCCTACTTTTTACGAACAAAATAAAATACTGCCAGCTTAGCAAGCATGCTCTGGCGGTGCCCCACGTTACGGGGTGACGAAGACGTTACGTTGTCCAATTGGGATGCTATACCCCACATAGTACGGATTAGGAAGCACAACTATGGCCAGTCCGACGGGCTCAACGACGTGACGGAAAGGCTAGGCCTATCTGTCCCAACGTGGGAACAGGCTGCTACGTGCTAGTTCGCGCCCCGAAGAACCCCAATAAAGTTTTTTCTATTCCATTCCTTGATTCACAAAGATATCTGCTGCCCAGGCGATGATAAAAAATTGGAGGACACTAGAGCTTCGCCTTCAAAAGCAGATTGCGATAGCGTATTCGGGCCTCGTGCCCATCGCCTTCTGAACTGCTAGCGTGCTTCGGTTCTCGGTGCATGCCTCAACCGTGCCGTAAGAAAACGGACGACTGTGTTCATAACATTGGCCGTTTCCAAGTATCACTGAATGCCTATTGCAAGCACAGTTGTTAAGTGTCCACTACGCCATAATTATTCCTTTTGCGAATCAGCGAAGGGACCACTACGCGTTCGTATGGCAACACGCGAACGTACACGGCTGTTCACTTTGTTGAGACTTCTGCTGCTGATGATGATTAAATATGTCTGAGCACTTTGTACTGGGTGGGCCTTTAAAACACCCAATCGTTGCTTACTTAATATTCACATCTTTTGACGCCTGGTACGATTCCACGCTTCTGCCACGTAATATATGATGCGTTAGGGAGACTCCTTCCATTACATGACATTCATATAGTGTTTTTTTCCACAGCAGTTTCAACAAATCTCGTGGCTCTGTGGTAGAACACCTCATTGCCACGCAGACGGCCTGGGTTCGATCTTCACTCGGAACCGGAAATTTTATGATTTTTTTTATTTGCATCTTTCTCGATTTTTCGGTCCCGGCCAAGATGATGATTTTTCGCTCACAACCAACGACGCCGACGCCGACACCGACGCCGACGCCGGAATTTCTGCGAAACGAGCTCTTTAGCGCTATTGCGTTCATACTATAGTGTGCCTCGATGCGTGCGCCCCCCTTTAGGGTGTTGCCATTCTTTGAAGGGGGTGATGCCGCCGCGCCACCGTTTTATGGACAACGTCCTCAGCGGAGCCAGCGTAGAGCGGTGAGACGCCGTGAGCACAAATATGGCAGCCGCGCCGTGGTTGCTGCACATACCATGTGATAAAAACGCAGCGGCAAAATGAACGGATGCAACTCGGAGGGAGGTGAGGAAACGGACGTGGATAACACCAGTACCAGTTAACTTCAGCTTCGGTGAGAACAAGCGGCCCGTATTCATTTCAACCATGTCCGCATATACGACCATGTCGGTATCGCTCACTGGGAATTGAGCCGATTTGTGGCAAATTTACGAGACTCCGAAGTGGCTATAAAGCCGCATGTCCGTTAAGCCTAAGGCCTCGCGATGGCTTCGGCCAGTCGAGCCAGCATCGAGACACTTGGGAAGATACCATCAGCGAAGGGACACAACGACGAATTCATACGAGCAGTTCACACGTCCAATACAGACGAACCAGTGTTTTACGAATAAACGAATAGGCCTTCCAGCGTGAGGCTAAGGATTTAGAAGCAGACGCCACGCGCGGTCATCTCTAGGAAGCCCAAAGAATCGCGCAAAATGTAATCCACTAGATAACCGGTTCCGAGACTGCATAGTGAGGACGCAGTGCTCATTTCAAGTGTGATGTCCGCCGTAGAACGATGATCAAATTAATTGTATTCATCGTTCAAAGTGCCTCTCATATTGGCTAGCGTGGAGATTACACCAAGACAAAAGCAAAATTTGGCTCAGTTTAGCTGAGACCTCGAAAGTCGAACTAGCACGCATGAAGAGCGGAGTTTCGGAGAAGGTGTCCCGGATTGCAGGTATACCGTTCATGAGAACCCTCTCTTTGAAAATGTTGGAATAAATGTTTTCGTCCTCCGTAAAATGAACAATGCATGGGAATACGAGCGGTACATTCTACTTAATCGTCAACGCTCCTGAAAATCGCGCCCAAGAGAACACAACAGAAATCCGACGCAGAGATTTATTGACCAAGAGAAACTAGAGCTGGGCAGTATATACTTCGGGAGTACGTAACGCTTACAACCGCAGACCTATCCGTCATCGTTTCTTCAGCTGCTGAAGACCTCTTCATACATTCCACGAGGTCGATATAAACAAGGTTGAGTAGCGTGGGGCTCACAAGGATCCCTTCAGGAACACCACTGTATATATAGTGCTGAGGAGTCGGCAGTGGACAGTCAAGCGCACGGACAATGAGGTTAATCGTTCCACCTCTACTGTTCCGTTTTCTCTATCTATATCTCTACTTCTCGGTATTCAAGTTTATACGCAAATATATATATATATATATATATATATATATATATATATATATATATATATATATATATATATATATATATAACTATGTGCAGGGTGTTTCAAGAAATGTGTCCAACATCCGCAAAAAATCAGGAAAATGCGATAGTTGCTCGCTGTTTTCACAATTGTTTTTTCTATAGCGGCTTGCATCTTAAGATGGTTGAAGACATCACTTGGAACAGTAATTAAGAAAATTAAATAAATCTACTTTTTAATTAGTGGAGTTATGCGGTTATGTCAAATGGGAGAATTGAAATTCTTCATGCGGAATCTCCATCGCAGCTTTTCTTAAACACCCTGTATATATATATATATATATATATATATATATGTTCGCGTCCAATAAAGCAAGAAATGACGCTTGTTAAACAAGCAGCTTGATACGTAGGGCGTACAAATAGAGTTACTAGTGCCAATTTGTCCAGGTTGCAATAGCCTGGAGAAGTTCCCATAGCCTTTTTTTCTTTTTCGTTCTTTTTTTCCATTTCACTCCGAAAATGACATTAGTCACTCTGCCTTTCTCTGTTTCTAAGGTGCTTCCCCGTCTAGCACCTTAGAAGACGGGCCTTTAAAGATGCAGCCAAGTAATGCACAATAAACTCCAGTTCAAAGTTCAGCGGAGGAGAACGTACCACCACTTCTGTAAGCACTACACGCAGCAAAGTAACTTAGTGATGAATCGATTCTGCAGCGTGTGGCAGGCAGCGTGTGGCAGCTTTGGTGGCATAGGACGACGCTCGCGGACATTGAAATAAAGTAGGCTACAGCCTGCCTGCGGTCTTGTCATTTTGGCCGCCTCCACGACATTGTGTAGCCTTTGCACGTTTCGTAGATGAAAGCACTCTGAAAGATTGCCAAAGCTTCACTTCGTTCGAACTTAGGCAATTCCGAAAGTTTGAAGCGCGTACGTGGGACGCACCAGACGCAGTCGGTGTATTAATATGAACGACGTTGCTATGCGAGAGCTAAATTTCATAGCGGACTAAAGTTCTCTCACCGGTAGTGCATACTGACAAAATAAAGTAGACCTGAAAGATTGCAATTTCACAATTCAAAATTACACTTGCGAAGGCTAAGGAAAGAAGTGATAAATGCTTGAGGCCTAAAATGACTGAGCGGTTAAGTGTAAGTGTATGCAATAGTGCTCAACTGTTTTTTTTTTTTGACAATGTGCAACACGAAAACCAATAAAAATTGCTCACGACCATTCGTTTGACACATAACTTCGCTACCCGCCTACTCCGCCATAACTGCACTCAATAAAGCCCACGCAGGCTCTTTGATGTGGTGGTGTCTCAGTGCAAGTATTTATTACGCGCTTCATTTGCTCCCTGGCACCTGATTATCTACGTATTTGAACTGGTATAGCGCATTATGGTAAAGAAAAAACGGCCGAGCAGATCGACACAAGAGGACAGAGCGCTAACTTCCAACAGAGCTTTATTCGCAAATTGCATCAAATATGTAGCCTTGCGCAAGCATACAAAGAACACCCGAACGTATCACCAAGATTAGACACCACAATCGCAACGTCACGGACCAAATATTCATAAACGGTTCGCCTGATTAAGGAAGGGCACTTCATGTTCAGATAAAGCCAACGAAGGGGCGCTGATACATGTGATGCCAGCTCTTGCTATGCAATGCGCTTCCATTATTTCTCGAGTGATCTGGTACGGGTGCTTTTTTACCACTTCACATCGGTCAAAGCAACAGAGAGAGGAACATGGCAGAAAACTGTGGCATTATTCCTGCAAGAGAAGCTCAACTTGCTCACCATTGATGATCCATTTCTATTAAGGGATTCGGACTGTTTGGTTGCCTTTCTTGAACAGAATGACAGGGGCTTAAAGGCCAACTCCGGCGATTTTTTGACCGTGTCAGGATAATGGTGCTTTTATGTTCCTGAGACACTCTTGTCACGCGCCCGATAGCTGAAATGCTCAGCAAATTCGAAAATAATTTTTAATAAGCAAAAAGGCGCAATACCGAAACCGAAACCCAATCGAGTGTACTGTCCAAGTATGACGTAGTAGTTTGTTACGAACCGGAAGTCGTGCAAGGCATGCTGGTCCCGCCGGCGCGGAATATCACACGCTCCTCCACAGAGAACAGAAAATCGCACGCCAAACCAGCGAAGCGCCGGCCAAACACCGTCGCCTTGTGACCAGCACAATATACGCTGTAGCAGCCAAAGTTAGCGAACCCATCGGCTGCGTCACTTCCGTCGACCGGCAAACCAACACGTCACACACGCAATGTTGCCAATAATTGTGGGAAGCCGGGTGGGCGTTTGCAGACAATCTTTAAAATTCCTTTGCAAACAATCAGCGCATGTCTCAAGCTTGAAATTTGGCATAAATGACGTAAATGTGCAAAGGAACGTACCCAGCGAATTTCATTGAGATCCATTGACCTCGAAAAACCTCCGGAGTTGGCCTTTAAAAAAGCATTGTCTGTTGATATCAAAGATCTGTATTACTCTTTGCCGCATGGGAAGTTGTTACAGTGTGTCGAAGATGCCATTGACTCATTTGGCGCTGTAGCCTTCCAGAACCTTACGGGTGTACATAACAACAGCCTCTTAGAGCTTCTGTCCTTTTACATCAAGTCGACTTTTGCATCTTTTAATGATCGGACTTACATACAGAGTAGTGGTGTCTGCATCGGGTCATGCCTCGCCCCAATCCTTAGTGACATATACCTTGCATATCATGACCGATTGCTGATAAGCATGCTCGACCAAAGTATTGTTGTTAAAGTATGTCGTTACGTAGATGACTTTCTGGTGTTTATGAATTGCTGTGACGCTGCCTGCGAGCACCTAACCGACGATATTGCGAAGACTTTTAAAGAATGTTTCAAACCACTTGTATTGACCCACGAGATGCCAGTTGATAACAGCTTACGCTTTTTAGACTTGAACTTGAATTTTACACCTGACCATGTGTGCTGGCTATATGAACCTAGAACTGGAAAGCCTCTTTTACCCTTTGACTCTTCCCATTCCAAGTTAGTTAAGCGAAGCATTACCAATCTTCGTCTCATCAACTCCCTTAGGAAATCATGTCATCATGTCATGCAGCGCAGCTTTGCAGCTCAAGCTGAACGGCTTTTGAATGCTGGGTACCCAGCTATCCTACTATCATCGATAGCTGAAAAGCTATTAAAACAGACCAAGAAAGATTGCAACTCTGGGGCTCAGCCGGAATCTAATGACTGTAAAAGACCTGTAGTTTTACCCTACGTGCATGACATTTACCACAGACTAAAAAAGATAGGCCAGAAAGGTAGCGTGAAAGTGGTGTTTTCGGCGCCGGACAAGTTACAGCGGCTTTGCAAAGCAATTAATCCCCTTAAATCACGCGCCACTGTGTGCTCAACCAAGCAGAAAAGCCGGTTCGTGCCATGTGAAAGCGGTGTTGTTTACTTGATACCACTCTCATGTGGTAACAGGTACATTGGCCAGACGGGGCACTGCCTGAATGAAAGGTTAAAAGAGCACTACTACAATGTGCACAAAGCAACCCAGGGACACATTGGTATTCACTGCAGCGATTGTGGATGCTCCCCTTTCTTTGACCGATGTAAAGTGGTAAAAAAGCACCCGTCACAGATGACTCGAGAAATAATGGAAGCGCATTGCATAGCATGAGCTGGCATCACATGTATCAGCGCCCCTTCGTTGGCTTTATCTGAACATGAAGTGTCCTTCCTTAATCAGGCGAACCGTTTATGAATATTTGGTCTGTGACGTTGCGATGGTGGTGTCTAATCTTGGTGATACGTTCGGATGTTCTTTGTATGCTTGCGCAAGGCTACATATTTGATGCAATTTGCGAATAAAGCTCTGATGGAAGTTAGCACTCTGTCCTCTTGTGTCGATCTGTTCGGCCGTTTTTTCTTTACCATAATGCGCTATACCAGTTGAAATACGACGAACCAACTCGCCCAATCTTCAACCCTTGTGGGTTATCTACGACAGCGCTGGTGGTGTCGAAGTCGCCAATTCAATCCCAGTGCGGGGCTAGCATTTCTGTGAGTAAAATTTAACAAAAAAAAAGGAAGAATCCTCTTGCACCAGTATTAGGCGCATATTTATACAAGAACTTCTGGAGGTCGAAATGTTACCAGATGCCGCCAGTGCAGCGCGCCTCATAACCATAAGTTGTTTGCGGCACGCACTACCAATGTAAAAATTTGTTATCGGATACGAAACATCCTCGGAAAAGTAGGCGCATGACTCTTGCTGCATTTTGCAGCACACAGGATCGTACGCGTAACATTGATATCAGATATCCATTTTTGTTTGTTTGTAGCCAAGGGAGTAGTTTCGAACGAATAAGTATTGTGTGTACTGGGAATTGTTTAAGTCGGTCATAAGGGCATGGCTCACGCAGTTGACATCCACTGACGCATTAAGGAGAGTAAGCAATGGTTTCTGACAGAGCAGTGCAATTGGCTTTCATTCTCTCTCTTTCACACACAAACACACACAAACACGCGCGCGCGCGCACGCACGCACGCACGCACACACACACACACACACACACACACACACACACACACACACACACACACACACACACACACACACACACACACACACACACACACACACACACACTGTTTGAATAAATCTTGTTCAACGCCACACGTTGTCATTGCCTAGGTGTAAGCTAAAATAGCGATGACAAAAATGAAGCAGAGGATACCTGTGACACGTAAATTACAAATAATACCATGACACAATTTCAAATACATGAACAGATTTACATAGGGACCCGCATATCCGTACGCTCACGAAATATCACTCGCACCCACACCGAAATCGATGTCATAAAAAAAAAAAAACCACACGTCATACAGTGAGTGTAAATTTATAACCTGAATCAGAGTACATTTACAGGGTGTTCTGAAGCGTCTGCGTGAACACTCGGTGCCTAGCTAGCCGTACCACTGCATTACATATTGATTTCATATGAAAATCAAAATAAGTATATGCGGCCAACGTCACAAGCTCCAAGTGGGCAGCGGTTGCAGAATTGCCGCAGAGTACGGAAACGGCAGACGACTTGGTTGCGTTAGTACGCATTGAACAGGGATGTCGGTGTAGTTGTTTGACTGAGCGACGTCGGAAAGTCTTTGCCGCATTGCCCTTATTCTAGTCACTCGCGCGTACTCGAGCGAATAGCAAGTAAAGCACAGCCAAGTGAAACACCAGGGAAGAATCGGCGTGGCAAACCAGGCGAAAACCGGCGCCTGCTCCAATAACACTGAGGAGTTATCTATGGAGAACGAAGGTTAAGAAAAAAGAAGAAGAAAAAAAAAACTAATGAAAGGATGTTCGCGACAAACCGCAATTCAGCCGGGCGTTTCGTTTGTGAAGCTAAGGCTGGCGCATCATTAGCGGAATTAGGCACGTGGAATTCGCCTAGCCCGTTGCGCGCCGCCATGACAGCCTACAATGAGCTGAGAACGACGCGGGCAGTCAAGAGAGAAACTGCATCGCTGCCGAGTGGTTATCTAGGACGCCTTGAAGGTTATCATGGTCGGTCTCAGTCTGCGTCTTTTCTTTTGTGGTCTTTCGCTGTAATACGATATGCTTTGACAAGTTCGCTTTTGTAGCGAGGACACTTGCTCGCATTGTCCTTTCGGGAGTTCATTTCATTTAAGCGCGGTAAAGACGAGGAAAAAGCTAAGGCACACAATTTTATATGTGACCACTTTTTGTCTATAAACTATTCGTTTCTTGGCCAATCCCGCAGAGTAGGTGTGAGCCATATATTAAGGCAATCATCATCATCATCATCAAAGGACGCTTAGCTTTAGCTTTTTCCTCTTTTTTTTGTCGCGCTCTAACAAAATGAACCAGTACCAACCAGCCCTGTTCACTGTACTCCTAAATTTCGGGAAACACTACAACATTGGGCGCGCGGGCATATACCACTGCAAGCGTTGGCGCGGCAGTCGTTTTCAAGGCAAGTTGAGTCTCTTGACAGCGCTTCGCTTTGCAACGAGTCGTGTTTCCATTAGGTGTAGGTTGCACGATTCTCCGATGTCGTCAAAGAACCTTGTCCCTTGTCTAACTACAGCCGTTGACTGTCTTGCAGCAGTAGGATCGTTTCCGGAGCTTCGAAATGTGACTATTTCTAGTCTCGTATTGGCTCGTACAGAAGCTCCTAGCTATCGATACCGGGAAGCGCGCTTGTTTTCACTGTCGTGTTCGCATATTCGCTCTAAAGAGGTGCGCCAAAATGCGCTAAGCATACTTCAGATTGAATTCCCCTTCTTTAGCGTGTTATGTTACAGATCCGTAGTGACGGTGTCATATGTGAAATATTTGTGGCCCGTTTGCCTAAAGAATGCGTTGACTACCTGAATTGTACATGGGTAGTGGCACGCAGTACCTATGTACAGTGCTGGTCAAAAGCTGCCACGCTTCCATAGCAATACATATGATAGTCTACTGCTAACTTTTGATCCCCCCTGTAACATATTTGTTATCGGTCTGCTGCACAGCGCTATCACGGCGTTACACCTCATTCGGTGGGCAACAAGAACTAATCACATAACTTCGAAAATTACATATCTTGTATTAAACCAATCACGAGTTTTTATGGAAATCAGGCGTTTATGCGAATGGCGAAATGCCCAGCACGACGCTGAGATGTACTACCTCGAAAGTACAGTAAAAGCTTGTTAATTCGACACTCAGAAAATTGAATAATTCAGATGTGTCCTCTGGTTCCGGGCAAAGTGTGCATGGTTTAATGCCATGAAGCTCTCATTAATTCGGTCATATTTGGGTTAATCGTACGAAATCCAGTTAATTCGTACGAAACTCGCAGCGCGCCGAGCGCGACGTGCCGCAAGTGTGCTACGCAAACGAACGAAAACGGCGTTCACGGACAGCCGAAACGGCCGCGGGATTTCGGAGAGGAGTGGTCGCCATCCACAATGGCGTTGTTGTTACGTGATAAGGCATGAGTTCAGAGCCCGTTTTGGGTTAAGAGACCGGGGTTTGACCCACGTTCACATTGTGAACGAATTCGCAAATGACGAAAATTGCGGCTTTTGCCCTGCTGTCATGCAAAATAATTACTGGGCTTGCGTATTCCTCAAGAAAATGAAAGTGCGTTGACGAAACATACATTTATCGAGTGTTAGCTTGATATATTCAATCATTCGGCGTTTGGTTGATTCAGACAGTTTTTCCGCTCCCGTAAAATCCAAATTAACGAGCTTGCACTGTATGCCATGTTGTTGCGCTTGACATAACAAGCTCTGCGTTTTCAGCGCGCGTGAAAAACTGTCGCTTCAATTTTTTCCTATAAGTAAGAAGCCTGCAGAGCACAAGACGAGGAAAAACCTGACCCCTGCGACGCACGATCGTTTTCATGTCAGTCTCATGTCTATGTCCTCGTCTTGCGCGCTTCACTCCTGCTTTGCTAACATGTCAAAACAGGACTCACCTCAGTTAAAGTACTTTATTTTACACTGAAACCGCGTTCACCGATGCATTTGTAAAATCACCCGAGAGGTCAGGACGAGTATTAGTGCCTCGTAAATGGCGCATTCTTTCCTTTTGTCTAAATTTCCTGCAGACTGCAAGAAACTGAGGAGCACATCCAAGGTGGCCGAACAATCCTCCTGGCTCGTGATGCCCTGTTCGCTCACTGTGGCGAATCATTTCGATAGCACGTGTTCACGTGCTGCCTGCTAGTATATGGATAAGCTGCCGAAGGAGAAGAAGAAAAACAATCTCCGGGCACTACCCTAGACAACGCAGAAACACCGAAGAAAATGAAACAAGCGCCCCAGGTAGGTCCCCGAGCCTCGAGCTACGTTACACGTTTAGTAACAGTCACCGGACTCCCCACGCATACGTCAACAACGGGATGTTGAGCTCCTGTCCACTCTACCGACACCGCTCTCTTTGCACTGCACGTCGAGGTGCAATATCCCCGCATCACCGGCAAGGTAGAACTCGGGGGGTATACGCAAGGCGAAGGAAAGTGCAAGACAAAAAAAAAGTGAAGCAAACCGGCCACAGCAATAACCTCTCGAGAGGACATATCTGGTCTTCTCACCGCTTGCTCTGCAACAAGACGAGTGTCAATAACGGCGTTATATAACGCCGATGGCAGCTTAGGCTTCGTGGAAGAGCACGGGTTACGGAGGTCAATGCTTTGAAGTGCGCAGCGTCTTGGCCTGGTTTCATGCGGTAAAAGTTCAAGTGAGCTCTCCAGAAGATACTGCTGTATTGTCGGGGCAGTGATGCCTATCCCCACGAACGCCATCCGAGAGCATAAACTGCGAGCAGACGGAAATACTGGTACCTTCCTCTGCGAAAAAACACGAGAAGGAATAGTATCCTTTACTGTACACGCTACGCTCTAAGGGATTTTCTCTCTTTATTCAATCAATCAATCAATCAATCAATCAATCAATCAATCAATCAATCAATCAATCAATCAATCAATCAATCAATCAATCAATCAATCAATCAATCAATCAATCAATCAATCAATCAATCAATCAATGAAATAACTTTATTTTCACCCAAAACACAGTCATTTATAGTGAAAAAAGGCGGCCAGGAAAAAAGCTGTGCAATGACAGCTTGGCAAAGCGCCAGACACCCATCGGCGGTGAAACGGCAGGGTACAGCAATTGATATCAGAAGGAAGAAAAAAAGAGAGACAAAAAAGAAGAGAAAACACGGAAAATAACAGCGGTAAAGTAATACAAACAGCTGCTCAACAGTTATATATTGAAACCGCCGTGCACTCACTACGGGCGCGTACGCATCAGTTTTACAAGCTCACATATTGCTAAACTAGTTTACCATACACGTGAAACTACAAAATAAAGGTAGATAAAACAAGAAAAATAAATGCAATGCGAAATACCAAGCACATCAATTACGTTGAAATATACTCTGCGCAGTCGTGTATGCGCAGATGCTGTGTACAGATATATACAACATAAGAATAATGAAAAATAGGAAAATACATTATCAATTGTAAAATACATTAGAACATCAATATAGAAAAGGCCTGTTTCAATCGTCACGTGAACAATGCTCTTATTATTATTATTTTTTTTTAGAAATAAAATATCTGTTCCAGTGATTCATAATAGTTTAATCTTGTTGGGACGCTGTGTCGGATATATAATGTTATTCACGAGAAAAGAACCATTTCCTTAAGAGAAGGAACAGGAGAGAAAGGAAAGGCAGGGATGTTAACCAGTCTAGAGGGACCGGTATGCTACCCTACACTGGGGAAAGGGATGGGGGGAGTTTTAAAGATAAAGAAAGAGAGAGGAAGGATGAGATGAGAGCACGCACACACAAAGTCACATATCTCAGTGTCTTGGTAACACGATTAGTCTATAACCGCCGGTCCAAGTCTGTTGTCTTCAGGAAGTTGAGCACCGCCTTCGTCGCCTTTACACGCGCTGATCTCTCAAGACGACATTCCAGGATGGTTTCTACCGTCATCGGTCTGCGATCTATGCGAGCAAGAGCGCCTGCGAGTGATTTTCTCTGCGAATTGTAGCGAGGACAGTCGCAGAAGATGTGCTGTAATGTCTCCTCGCTACCGCAGTTGTCACATAAAGGGTTGTCAGCCATTTGGATGCGAAAGGAGAATGACTTCGTAAAAGCCACTCTTAACCATAAACGGCAAAGTAGAGTGGCATCGTTTCGGCGAAGTCCAGCAAGTGTCTGAAGTCGTAAATTGTTCGGGCTGAGGTGGTGTTGACTGTGCAGTCTACTTGGAGTATTCCAAGTGGTGAAAGTGATTTCTCGTGCGGCCACTCGAAGTTGGCTAGCAGCGTCGGTCCTTGATAGCGGTATCTTCTCAAGCCTGTCGCCTTGAAGAGCTGATCGAGCAGCATTGTCGGCGTGTTCATTGCCTATGACGCCGCAGTGACTTGGCAGCCACTGAAATGTCACGTAGTGTCCTTTCTCGAAGGCAGTATGGAGGAGATACCTAACCTCAAAGACCAACTGCTCGTATGGTCCGTGTCGCAGGGCTGATTGCAAAGATTGAAGAGCTGCCTTTGAGTCACTGAAGACTGACCATCGTTGAGGCTGTTGGTGGTTGACTACGCGAAGTGCAGCGCGAAGAGCGGCCAGTTCTGCAGCCGTCGATGACGTTGGGTGGTCTGTCTTGAAACTGACGGAAATCGCTTTCGCTGGGATGACCACTGCTCCGGATGAACCCTGGAGAGTGGTTGATCCATCAGTATAAACATGTACGTAGTTGGCGTACTTCTCGTGCAAAAGTATCAGGGATAGCTGTTTCAGCACCGGTGATGACAGGTCAGATTTTTTCCCTGATTCCGGGTACGGTGAGCTGCACTTCAGGTCGGATGAAGCACCACGGAGGTATCGCTGGCTTAGATGCCGGGCTGAAGCCTGATGGAAGGTGGGTGGCATATTTTGAAATCGCTGTACAATACGACGCCCGTGGTCTCTCTGAAGGCAGCGTTGCAAGGTGATGGCAATGGGCCCGGGAAAAATGTCTTATGTGGGCTCTCAAGGCTTCCACCGCAATGTGCGTTTGTACTGGTTGGTCTCGTGCGATGGAAATAGTCGCTTCCGTCGGCGCGCACTTCGGCAAGCCAAGGCAGACTCTGAGAGCCTGAGCTTGTACAGCCTGCAGAGTTCGAATATTAGTCTTGCAAGTATTAGTCAATACCGGCAGACTATATCTCAAGAAACCAAGAAACAAAGATCTGTACAGCTCCAGCATTGCGTCTACCGACATGCCCCAGGTTTTTCCACACAGGAACTTGAACACCTGGGAGATGGCTGTCAGGCGCTGTCTCATGTAAGACACATGTGGGCTCCAACGAAGGTCTCTATCTATGATTATACCCAGAAATTTGTGGGTTCTGGCATAAGGAATGGTCCGCCCTTCAATAGAAACAGCATAGTGCGTCATTGGTTTACGTGTGAACGCCACTAATGCACATTTTTCCGGGGATATTTTAAGGCCTTGCTTGCCGAGGTAGCTCGCTGTCAAACTTGCAGCTTTTTGAAGCCTTGCTCGTATCTGAGGGCGTGTGACGGCCGATGTCCAGACACATATGTCGTCTGCGTATATAGATATCGCGATGGTACATGGCAGGTATTGGACAAGTTTCACAAGGGCGAGATTGAATAGAGTGGGGCTTAGTACTCCACCTTGTGGAACGCCCCGGCTGGTATAGTGTCGTGTGGTTGGGCCGTCGTCGGTTGAAACAAAGAATGATCTTGCTGTCAAGTAGCTAGTGATCCATTTAAAAACTCGACCACCCAATCCAACCATCTCAAGGGCATCGAGGATGGCCTCGTGTAGCACGTTATCATATGCCCCTTTTACGTCTAGGAACAAGGCTGCAGACAAACGCTTGTGTGATTTCTGCTGTTGGACGTATGTAACGAGATCGATAACATTATCGATAGATGAGCGATCTCGTCGAAAACCAGCCATGGAGTTTGGATAAATCTTGTAATGTTCAAGATACCACTCAAGGCGGCCAAGTACCATCCGTTCCATTATCTTTCCCACGCAGCTGGCCAATGCAATAGGGCGGTAGGAGGCAAGTTCAAGTGGGGACTTGCCTGGCTTCAGAAGAGGCACTAGACGACTTGTCTTCCATTCGTCTGGGACAACTCCTTCTTGCCAGGATGCGTTGTACAGCTCTAGCAGTTCTCCCCGCGCAATCTCACCCAGATTGCACAGGGCTCGATAAGGTATACCATCTGGCCCCGGTGATGAGGAACGCCTGCATAAGGCTAGTGCCGCCTCAAGCTCCTCCATTGTGAAAGGAAGGTTCATGCTGCTGTCACGGGAATGAGGGACGTCATTTCCGGCCAGAGAATCTGGACGAACCACTTGATCTGCTATTCTTGCGCAAAAGTCTTCCGCGACATCGATGTTTCGCCGCTTTTGAAAGAGCGCCAGCGCCTTGAATGGAGAACGCTGTTCAGGAATGCAGCGAAGACCACGCACCGTTCTCCAGATGTGAGATAGGGGCTTACGTGGGTCTAGTGTCTCACAAAACGTTCTCCACCGTTCAGAGGCTAACTTGTCCATACGACGCTGAATTTTCTTCTGCATTCTTCGGGCTGTTCTAAAACTTTCATGTGCTTGCCCACGGCGCAAACCCTGCTTTCTTTCTGGGAGTGCATGCGGTATTTACGAATTCGCCGGTGGGTCCTATGGAGCATGGAGAGGACTGACACCGGGCTTGTCGGCTGTGATCCACAGCTTCCAAATAAAGCACAGTGAAGGAAGCACAAATCATGAAGCTCACGACTTGTATTATACGCTCGTGTTTCGTTTACACTGCAATATGGTGACGTCACATAAAAGTTGCTAGTGAAACAAAAAGTACAAGAAGTGCGTCTTGCACCAGCTTAAATGTCTGTTTCGCAGGAGCAAAAAAGTCCGTTAAATATTTTTCCTCTATACAGTCTTTAAAAGTACAGAATATTAAAGAAACAAACAGCTAAGAATACCATCGCTGTTCTAGAGGAATATAAATAAGGTGATTATGCAATCACATTTTCGTGTAACACGTTTCAAACTTTGCAAGTGTTCGAATAAAACGGGACAAGTGCCATTTAAATAAAGAGAAAAATAAATGACGTAAGAATGGATTAATGAGAATTAAGAGACAATAATGGCAAGGAAAGTATAGGGGATGCCATTAGTAGTAATTGTAACGTAAATGCGAAGAAAGAAAAGGGGACGAAAAGATAAAGTGCCGCTGGCAGGCTCGGTCCCTGCCAGCAGCAAGTTATCTTTTCGTCCACTTTTCTTTCTTCACATTTACCTTACAATGAGTAGCATTGAAAACTGGGCAAGTTGGTAACAATTCACGGCTGGTAGAGGTAAAACAGCGCAAAAGAACAAGGGCTATGAAAGGGTTGACAAAACACAAGCGCTGACTTTCAACTGAAAGTAAATTTTTACATTATAGTTACTACTAATAACACCCCCCTATACTTTCCTTGGCACCATTGCTTGTTAGTTCTCATTAATATTGTGTCTAACAAAGAAAACCGGGCCCATAAAGTTTCCACTTCATTCCTTCATGCAAGAATTTTGTTAGAGAAAATTCGAGGCATTCCTAACGACGAGCGTGCTAGTGGGGACGGAGGCCAGCAAGTGAGAAGAAAAATTTACAGATTAAATCTTTGCGGAAGAGGCTTCCGGAACTCACATCCCGAGTATTACGGCTATGAAGCTATCGTTCAGCCCAAGGTATGGAATTGATTCCAGTATCAGAAGTTTTTCAGAATTGCAGTAGCAAAAAAAAAAAAAAAAGTCTTTTGAGATAGACCCCGAGGTTCAACATGAACCTATATATGCGTTCAACAATAAAAGCAATAACCGATTGGACGTTACACTCGCGAATAAACTACATAAGTTCATTCATGTAAGTCACAGATGCGTAAACAAGTTCTTATATCACGCGTAGTAGCTAGACGGTGGCATATGCTTAACAGCGTACCACTGTAAAATGGCTGAAAGTGTATTCCGCGTTTTTAGACTGTTTATAGAAGCATCACAGACAATATAAGCGCGAACGCGACGACGCCAAAACGAAACAGAAAAGCGTCGCGCAATTGATGACGGGAATTCAGAGATCGGGCGAACGTGGAAAAAAAAAAACCATTGTTCAGTTACAACAGAATGGCGCCTCCATATTCATGTCATCAATTCTTGCTGTCTACATGCTAAGGAATACGAAGCCTCGTATTCCGGTATGCCAAACACGTTGTCAGTGTTATCGCCACCGATGTAGGGTTCGCAACAGGAAATAACGCGTATATATATATATATATATATGGATGGGGCTGTGAGCGAATGATAAGGCGCCCCACTTATTACCCGAGGACCGGTACCCGCAGACGCTCGCTTTAACGCGAGTGAAAACATCCTCTTCGCTCCGTTAACCACGACACAATACCGTGGCTACCCTACGCCTTTTCATCACAAACAAACGAACGCACGCATACGCGTACACACGCTAGCCCACTTGAAGCGACGCTAATCAGCCGGACGCCAGCAGCGCCAGCAACATTGAAACTGCCATCGTGTCGCATCGACCCCGCGCTTAACGCCCAATTCTCTCCTGTGGGAGGACACAGCGGGTGAATAGCTATCGCCCGACGAGGTTACGGCGGGAAGAAAGCAATTAGGGCAACGCCATTCAATCAATGTCCTTCTCCCCTGGGAAGGCACGGCCGAGCCTAGCGCGCTTCGTCTGCAAACGAGGCCGACGTCACTTTCCCTTCCGACCGTTGTACTTGTTGCGTGGGTTTGTTGGCTACCGGACTTGTAGAAAGCGTCGCCTGAGAACGTGCTTAGCGATCTGCGTCGATGAGGAAACGATAACGTGTGCGGAAACGCACCTTTCTGAGCTTCGGCTCGCACATGACCAGGAATAAAACAGCGCTGAAAAAGGGCAGAGAGGAAGAAGAGGACATATTGTTTATCAGGAGTAAATTGTTTCTTGATTACTTATCAGACATAAGAAACTTAAAACTTATGACTGTTTATCAGGACTAAATTGTTTCTAAGCATTCTTATTCTATCTTGTACTATATATTTTTCTCATATCCTGCGCTGACGCGTAAAAAGAAACTAATACTAAAGTTCATGAAGTGGTTTCTGATTATAATTTTATATTTTCCGGGAAAAGCGGTTGGAATGCGCTTATATGGCTGACTAATGACTTCACCGGCCTCTCTTTCGGAGAAGCGATAATTGGGGCTGACCAATCACTGCATTGGTCCTGAGATGAAACCTGGCGGTTGCATTGAACATGCCTACGGTTACATGAGTAACGTCTTCAGTTTTTTTTGTGTGGGGCAGTAAGGCGTCAGGAAAGATGTTCAATGCTTCAGAGTGAGTTAAGCGGGTCGTTATGAAGGTTGAAGTAGCTAAAGTTAGCGCTTGTATCACTAAGTTGAGCATGACGCTGGCATTGAAGCACAGGCCAGCATCGACGAAAAAGAAGACGAAGGCCCATGTTAGTAAACATTGCCAGCGTCGTGCTTCGATTAATCGCAGCTTGTGGTCATGACAACAAACATCGAATTACCTCTATACGGTTGCCCAAATCTTTAACTGGCGTGCGCGAGCGGCACTTTTTCCTCTGTGTCTTCGCCATAAGACTGAATTAAGTTCCAAAAAAGGGTGCGGGCAAGTGCATGCCCACAGAGCACATGCCTAGAAGACAATTTTCCCAACTTAGTTTCGTCATATGGCGCTGACACACGGAAAAGTCTAAAGATTTGGGCGGCTGCACGTACACAGCGCGAGAGCAACCAATGAGTTTCCTCTGTCACCCACGCCATGCAGACCTAGGTTTCCATATCTTACTGCCATCAATGAAGCTGCGGTATACGCTATCAAAAGGGTGCCCCCCGGCGACCCTCGGCACCTTCGCTACAGAGAGTGAAGTTCTGGTTAGCCAAAGATTCATGAAACACGTCGACGTGAGGCACCACGTTCTCTTTCCTTCAAGGCTTTGCACAGAACGGCTTTGTAGGTGGTTCACAAGCCTGAAAATCTGGTTATCTTTTGTGCTAACACCTCCGCTGTCGCCTCACATATGCTTGCGACGGTGGCAACAAACCTGGAAGCGCAAATACTGTAAGTACGCCGGCGGCAGTATAATGACTTTTCTGTTGTAGACACAACGATCACACGCCTTGGAAAACAACCCATGCGACCCGACATGATGCCAGAGGCTTATTTATGTTGAGGAGG
>JALIZH010019526.1:0-40561 GCA_030522465.1 Rhipicephalus appendiculatus | reverse complement strand
GCCTGCTCCTTTTTCCTTTTATTTCTTCCTGCGGTCCCTAAATGGACTTGACTTATGGAGCAAAATAGTTATTATTGGCAATAGTTATTATTAGCACTCGCATATCACATTGTATATGGGCCGCCAACTGTACTATAACTCATGAAGTATACCTCATGCCTGTACCTTATGCAGAGCTATACCTCATGCGGACCTCTCTATATTTCATGAGGACCGAGAAAATGCGGTTTTTTTATTCTTCACCCAGCGCCGAACGGCCGGTGCACCTTATTGTGCTGCACAAATCGACGAGACCGCGATATCGAAAATCTACGCGCTTCAAAACACATCCGAATGGCAGCTGCACGAGGTGCATCGCTTCGAAAAGCCGAACTGCTGTTCTCTATTTGCGTGTGCTTCCGATCTCAGGTAGGCGTTCAAGGAAAGTGTTAGCCGTGCGCAGCAACACATCTCCATTGAATTTCCCACTGCGATTATAATAACACGTGTTACATATCGAAACCACGTTCTTTCTTTCGCGACCTGGCAACGCGGTGCAGCATTCCTCGACTCATTTCTTCAGTCACAGGTATCTCTACACCCTTCGCAATAGCGTGTGTAGTAGTTTCTCGAAATAAACAAAGCATGCACATGTGCATGAGTGGTGCGCCGCAAAAAATAAAAAATACCGATCGCGCGTTTCGAGTGTATACGGAGAGAGCGTCCCGAGTAATGCTCTTTTAATGTACTCTGGTTGTTTATAATGCCTTGTGGTCGTAATCTATCGCGCGGATTTAGTGTTTTATATGCGAATGCATTTCATAGTCGGGCTATGTCAGGCATCCGGCGTTGTCCAGCGCTGTCCAGCGTTGTCCAGCGTTGTCCGCGGAGGAGGAGGAGGATAGGTTGAGGAGGTAAGCGCCGGCAGGTGTTCGATGTGAAGCATCTTATGGCGAAGCCTAATCCGGTGGTGGTGTGCGGCGTGACCACCCTTACTGCGCATGCGCAAACCATTTAAGAAAATAAAAATAAAAAAACCTCCTCTCTCCCTCTCTCTCCTCTAGGCATCCCTCCCCGCGGCAACCACACCCCCTCACTGCGCATGCGCCTCCCCTCCTCTCTCCTCTCCTACGCTCCCCCCTCTCTTCTCTAGGCATCTCTGCCCGCAGCGTTCACACTCCCCACTGCGCATGCGCGCCCCCCTCTCTCTCCTCTCCTACGCTCCCCCACTCCCCTCTCGCCTCGCGACGCCGACACAGGTAGCGTCTGCTAGCGAGTTTCTTGGCTGAAAAAACCGACTGCTCGCGCTGCACAACCGTTCACTGGCCACCCCGTATATATGGCAATGGATCTTGACCTCCAAGGTGGTGCCGGTGGGAGATTTCTCCTGTGCGTTGTTGAAGAATAAAAATTCGCAGCGTGCGCGTTAACTAAAAGCGGACTGCGAGTCTCTGTGTCCAGTCGGAGTCTTCTGTCTCTCATTGCACATTAGCAGCGATTGGCATGTTCCAGTAGGAAACACCGCTCCATCGCTGCGTGCTTTACGCATCCCCACTTTTCTCTCCTGCGCAACGCTGCGATGAGCGCCAACGTCAACGCCGCCGCCGGTGTAAGCGTTAGCGCCCGCTGCTTCACATCTACACATGGTTCGCTTTAGCGGAAGATGTAATTTTTTATCTCTCCGCTCTCACTCCCTCTCCCATAGCAACAGCTGCGGGCGCGCGCGCTTATCTTCGCCTCTAGCATCCGGAGCAGGTGGTGCGGGCGGAGTAGCGGAGAGTGAGTGGAGAGGAGGAGCGCGCTCTGGTGTGTGAGGGCGCTCGCATCGCGGAAGCTCGGTGGAGCTCCCGCGTGTGTGGAGAGTGTAGCAGAGGGTAGGTGCAGTGCTTCGCCGCTCCTTCTCTCGCCGTTCGCTCTCCCTCCTCCCTCCCTGCGCCCCACACTCCCGTCCGCTCGCTCGCACGTATATATAAATGGAGTGAAGCACGCGCGAAATGCATTCGCATTTCCTCACGATTCCCTTCGGGGAGATGCGGGCATTTTCGTTCTTGTTTTCTTTGAACGCTATACGTGAGCGTTCACTGACTGACCTTTTTAAAATATTGTGCTATTTCCTTTCGCATGCCACGGAGTGGGCAATATCGAGCGCCGTGCGCTATTTCTAACAGCATACAAGCATAGAAGTGCCCGAGATCAGCGGAAAGATTAGTACGATGATCTACCCAGGATCTACCGAAGAAATAGCTCGATCTATAGTGCGGCTCCATAACTGAGCGCTCCGTGGTCAGCGCACGCTGACCGAAGGTAGCAGAAGAAAACATTGGCCGCGTATCTGCGTGCTTCGCTGCAAATGTCGTCGAAAGACGATAGTCTTCTGCCGGCCGCACTACATGACTCCTGGTCTCATCCGCGGCCACCCGTGATGCTGTTCTCCTACCATTTCCGTCCTGGCATGATAAATGATTAATAATTAATAATTAATATGATAATATTAATATGATAATAATTAATAATGACAAATGATATGGAGGTTTGTTTGAACAGATTTCATTTACCCGCATTATCACTGCAGGCATGCCATGTGTTCGTACCTCCACGACATGTCAGTAATGTTTTTTCATCAAGCGGCCATTTATGTTTTACCTTGCCTCACAACAGCGCCTCCGCTGTGTTGAATCTACCGCATCTGGCTGGCATTGATAAAATAGAGGAGACGCTGCTTGAGATATGGACGCCATCTGGCAGTGGCGTCGGGAAACATGAGCTTGTGCAGAACCCAGGACCACTGCCTGGTGGCAGCACCATATCGTCGGCACAGGACTTTTTCGTGCATTGCGTCGCATTTTCAGGGGAGCCTAAGAAACACCAGGCTCTTTAGAATTACGTATCTATGTATATTCTAGTAAAGGAACACACCACCTAATACTTACTTATTGATGTTGCGCCTCAGATATGCGTAATATTTGCTTTTTGATAGACAATGTTCACAAGTATGAACGCAGCTACCAGTTCAAGATCGCTGGGCGTTCAGCATGTGCTTAAACTTTGGCCGGGTGGCTGAATCGTGTGACACAGACAGACAGGCACACAGATAGACAGACAGACAGAAAGACAGACCAAATTTTCTGCGTTCAAGTATCCCAAAAAGGACTATCTTCTTTAAAATGAGTGCGGAGGAATAAGGGGGTGTAAAGCGAAGGGCAGACGCGGCGTGCGGACTATGTATTGGTGCACACGAAGTGGGTGCACACTGCTTTGCGAAGCTTGCGTGAATCTTTACGATCGGGTGTGTGGCGGCACTGATTTACCGCGGAGGCTAGCGGCAGCGGCTGTGGCACTGTTTATACAAGCATGAATCAGTAAGTCCTTGCTTTCGTCGATCTACAACACCGACAAGCTAATGTTGACCAATAATTCTCTCTCGCGCATGTGTGACGTCGGCCGTCTGTTTTAAAACTCGTATATCGTAATATTTTGTAAATCTAGCAGTATTGTAGGCGAGCAATTAAGTTGCACGGGTAAATAAGAACTAAGGTTGTTGAACGCTTTTGCGCATGCCGGTCATTTCCAAAGCTAAGTACAGTGCCGATCTTCTAGACGGAACAAGTGCGCGTCGCTATGTTATTTTTTTTCGTTCATTTAACTGATGAATTCGATTAAAATTAGTTCTACCTTGTTCCCGGCGTTGTCACGGCTCCCTCGTTGCATTGGGAAGTCATTGAAGAATGAAGATAAATAATCAGCAGCTAGCACAGTAAACGCTGAGTTGTGCGACTGGTTTCGTTTTCGTGCCCAAAAAAAACATGGTGGATACAGCGCACTGGATTGACGACAGATGGCGCTGTACACTTTGAATATCCCCTATAACTCTGCCTGTGCTTCTGAAAACAAACATGAGCCGTCGCTATGGAAATCACAAAATTCCTGCGACCAAAAAAATTCACGTGAAGTTTCTGATATTATGAAGTTCACGCTGATTGCCTTTTAACAGTGAAGCTTTTAAAGCTGGCGATAAAACGTATAACTAGAAAGAAAGAAACGATCATCTTCATAAACGGGAATGTGCCATAGATATAGAGTAATTCTCTTACCACTGATCCACTAATTTTGAAGAAGCAAACAGGTAGCACAAGAAATGACAGCGAAGCGATGATGGTGAGCCGAAGACCCCGAAGCGATAGAAGGCTTACGCCAACGACGACGTACCCGTGAATCTACGAGAGGTGCGAACGCTCGGTTTCAGCGCGAGTTTTTTTCTTGGGAGTTTGGACATCCGTGTCGTGCTGTCACTGTCGTTGGTTTAACTCGAACTTTCCTGCGCTGCCGACAAGCCAGAAGCAACCAGATTAGACTTCAGAATCGTCCAGTTTCGCTATTTCAAGCCTTGCGTGACTTAGGGCAAGCTTTGCCGCTTTTTCGTTTTACCACTGTTAAATTGTGCACAAAGAATTCGTACCGCTGTGAAAAATTCTCAATGGAAAACTTTAATGTGACGTTTTGAGGTGCTTAAGCGAGATAATTCGTGACAAACGCCCAGAGAAATGGAAGAGCAACTGGCTTTCTTCAGCGAGTAACGCGCTCACGCATTACTCGTTATTCGGCAATTCCTGGCTGCCATACAAACCACACTACTTCCACACCCACCCGATTTACCTGACCTTGCCCACTGTGGCGGCTTCTTGCTCATAATGATTTAGTTGAAACATGACAGAACGTAGCTCTCACGATGTTGAAGAGAACCAGTCGAAATCGCAGGCTATACTCGACAAACTGCCGCCTGGAGAGTTCCAGGAGTACGTGGAATCGCACTCATACCACATCTCGCACTCATATGAAATTACGTTATGAAGAGGAAACACTATAGGTGAAGCTGCATATGTTGGACAAGCACCGCGTTTGGGAAGAAACATTCTTCACCGTATGGGAGCGAAAACGTAACGCTAAATTTTGTTATTGACATCTATACGAAATTTTTTTAACAGCAAAGCTGTTTAAGCCAGCCGTCAAAATATGCGTGCTTCACGAAAAGCCAGTCGCGCCGTAGCCTTGGCCACTAGCAACGCCGCACCTGCTAGAACTCCTGGCATAACCTCATGATGTCATGCCAAGCCACGCATGCGCAGTAGCGACAACAACGTAGTTACTATCGCAAAGCCACGCCCAGCGGCGGAGACACCTCGTGAAACCGAGTACCGCCGCTCTTCCACCGCTGGATCAGTTATGGCCATGGGACGCGCAAAGAGAGTACCTACTCCTGAAGCAGCAGCAGCGCATCGTGAAGCGAAGCTTGTCGCTGCAAACTATGAGCAGATCCAGAATACGCGGCCAGAGAAAGGGAGTAAAAGACACGATGAGAAGATGCCACCGATCACCGTGCGTGGAATGTTGCGAGTATACGATATATACGTCAGGATTCAGCCTACCGGAAAGCCGAGTACGAGCGGCTCATTGCTTGTCCAGCTTTGCTGTGTCTCAAGCCTTGAGCGGCCGAGTGGAAGCTTTCGCCTTTTTTAACACGAAAGTGTTTTGTGCCGGCGTCCACCAACAGTTTACTGACCTATTTCCGTCATGAATATCGCTTTGTGAAATGTACATTTACCGATGACAAAGAAAAAACCAGAAGACAGATGATAACCTCGCACAGGCTGGAGAAGATTGGCAACAACGCAACCGTCAAGGTTATCTTCTCAGCACCAAACAAGCTGTCCAATCTGTAAAAGGCTAGCTACTGTGGTTCCGAGACGCCCACTTGCCCGAAGAAGCACAAAGAATGTTTTATTCAGTGCGGGAATAACGTCGTGTGTGAGCTTCCGTTGTCGTGAGGCAAAAAAATACATCTGACAAACAGGAAGGTGCGCGAATGACAGGCTGCGTGAACACGCAAATAACGTGCGCACTCAAAGTGCGGGCCATCTCGCTATTCATTGAAGAAACTGCGGGTGCATCATTATGTATTCACAGTGTGGTGTCATGGGGACAAGCGCAGCGCAGACAACACGGGAGATTATCAAGGCGACGAAGATCGCTAGTTTGGGGAACACGTGCGTGAGCGCGCCGTCAAACGAGCTGACAAGAAAAGACAGACAGACAGACAGACAGACAGACAGACAGACAGACAGACAGACAGACAGACAGACAGACAGACAGACAGACAGACAGACAGACAGACAAGGAACTTTATTAAGGTCCTTAGGAGCCAGCCAGTGCAGTCCTACAGAGGACCCCTGGCTTGCTGTCGGCTAATCCCATGTTGGAGCCGGGAGGCCATGCCTCTCCGCCCTCTCACGGGGCCTCTGGACAGCCTTAGACTGGTCTTCCAATTTTGAGCTCGTGATGGCTTTCTCCCAGTCCTCATTGTTGTTGAAGTCCCGTAACACAGGGCACTGCCAGAGCATGTGGGCTAAAGTAAAGAAATCTTCCCCGCAATCCGGGCAATGAGGATATATCTCTGTGTGGAGCCTGCTAAGGAAACCTCTCGATGGGTACGATCATGTCTGAAGCATCCTGAGCGTGCAAGATTGTGCTCTACTCAGTTTTGGATGGGGAGATGGAAAACTTCGCCGCTCCCCTCTGTAATGAGCCGTAATTTCATGAAACGTCAGGAGAGGGTCACTGTGGTCAATAGTCTCCGAACCCGTAGAGGTCCAACCTCCGTCGTGGTGCGTGAGGTTGGACCTCTACATCTATTTGCTTTTTTAAAAGCGATAGGAAGGATGACCTGAGGAAGATGGTTGCTTCTACATGGCCTGGCAATCTTGCATATATACCTTTGTACTATCAGGTTATTGTTGGCTGCACGTCTTTCACATGTGTCATAGATAAAAAAAATTTAATCTCGTACTGATGCGGCTGCGTGTGTTGCTTGCTTTCCTATATTTTTCGCGTTACTCCTTCGTAAGTAGATCATTCGTTGGAAGTTAGCGCTGCGTCCACGTCCTATCTCTGTGTTCTTGTCGTCTCTGTGCGTTATAGTTGTCAAGAGAACAAGGTCCAAAGTATGGAGCCGTTACACGGCCCTCGAGCATTCAGTTGTAAATATCGGTGAATGTCACAAATCCAACGTCAGTTGACGGGCCAGCACACGAAGTTCCTTTGCGGCGCCGGATCTTGAAAGAGGAATGACAACACTGCTTACGCAGTTGTGAGCGTATCGGTTAGCTGCGTCCGCTTGGTCATTTCCCTGAGTGCCATAGTGACTAGGCAGCCACTGTAATATTACTTTGTGCCATTTTTCAATTACTTCATGGTGGACTTGCCTGATTTCCGCTACGAGCTTCTCGTGGGAGCCATGACATAAAGCGGAGGGCAGACTTTCGAGGGCTGCTTTGCTATCGCAAAATATAGACCAGAAATACGTATGTCCTCTATGACAAATTTAAGAACTTTAAGGAGTGCTACTATTTCAGCAGCTGTAGTTGGGGTTGCGCGAAACATTTTGAGCTGTTTTGTGACAGATCTTGCTGAAATTATTACGGCCGCGGTTGAGCTTGTAGACATAACTGAACCACCAGTGTGAATATGGGTATGAGCACTGTACACTTCATGTAAATACAGTAGTGCGGCCTGTTAACTACAACCTAGGACATTCTTGTCTTCTGTGTAACCCCAGCTATGTTAAGGCGCACTGCAAGTCGATGTAGGCACCATGAAGGCGAGCATGGTCATGCTGTAGTTCGAGGGCAAAGAAGGGCTATGGGCAGTAATAATGTTGCTGAATGTTGTAAGCGGCCTTTCTTCTCGTAAAGATGCAAGATGCTGCGAAGATACACGGGTACGGAATGGAATATGCGCTTTGAGGGTATGAGTGGTTGTGTACGTGCTCATAGGAAGATATCCTGCAATGCCAGTCGTTGCCGCTGTAGACGCACATTTTGAGAGACCGAGGCACATTCTTAGAGCTTGAGCTTGGAGCCCCTGGACTATCTGCAAACTTCTTTTACAGGTATTTCCCAGCACAGGAAGAATGTATCTCGCCAAGGCGAGAAAAAGGCATTGTAGAGCTACAGCATTGACTGTACTGAAGTACCCCGCGACTTTCCACCCAGAAACTTCACAAGAGGCGCTACGGTAGTCAGCCGTCTCTCTAAGTACAAAACGTGTGGCGTCCATTATAAACCTCGGTCGATGATTACACCTAAAAAGCGGTTCCGGCCATGGGCAACTGCTTCCCCATTAATCCTCATTGTGTACTGCCGCCTTGTCTTGACTGTAAATGCGACAAGGCAGCACTTCTTTGGTGACAGATCTAAACTTTGATTTTTCAAGTACAACGTGGTCAGGCGCATTACATGCCTCAGAGACTTTAGCACAGTGATCACCTGTCAGTCTTTCTCTCGCATCTCGTCACCAGCAGTGACATTAGAGTTCAGTAGGTGAATGCCGTGCTGTTGCTCTGATGCTTGACACGTCTTCGGTAGTGCTGGCCATGCCTCACTTGCCGAAGCCGCGTTGGCATAACCGCGTTTTCCGCAGACGGTTGTATCCTTGTTTGCGTACATTTGAGGTGGAGGATACGAAGAGGTGGAAGTAGTCGCAGCACGGCTTGAACTCTCCCTTACGCCAGATGATGACCTTCGTTTCCGGGAACGTCGCCGCCCTATTGCGACGGTAGCATCTCTGTATGATGATCCGTCCCGGAACATCTTCCTCAATATCTGCTGCTACTTCTTTAGCAACGTGTTCTCTCTCGAGGATGCAGTGTGAGGGCCCTGAAAATTGGAGCACTTGACATCTATAACACGGCAAGTGCCAGGGTCATGTGACTCGGGACACCATGGGCATACTGTTGAATGCCGGCATGCATGGATTTTGAACGGCGCGACAACTCAGACGAAAATACTAATGAACACACGAACACACGAAAACTCAGACGAAAAGTATTTTTGTCTGAGTTGTCACGCCGTTCAAAATCCATGCATCCGTACCAACTCACCCAGTTGTCAGTGCTACTGAATGCTGACATACTGCTCTCGCGTGTCCTTTCCTATGACATCTTCTGCATTGTGGGGGCTTAGGTATAAAGGGTCGTACCACATGTCGAAGCAAGATATTCAACAATCACGCATATGTATATACACGGTGTTTAAAAAAAATTGAAGAGGAACCATTGGAAAACCTAACCAAGACATTTTACAAGCTCTCGTGTATCAAAGTACTATATACGCTCAACTACCTGTGTGAAAACACGTTTCATTTTCGTGTTATGCCGATTCCTATGACGGAGAGATCAGATGTTTTACAGCGAACGCTGTTATGAGGTCACAATAAGGGCCGATTCTAGCGCCGTAGTTGTGCGCCGCCAACGCCGGTGTCCGTAACCACTATTGCACGAAATAATAAAAAAAACTGAATAAATAAAAAATACCGAGGGCAGAATGAGAATTGAACCCGGTCCCTCTGCGTGGCAGCCCAGTGCTCTACTTTTTGAGTTACGTCGGTGCTTCAAACTCCGTTGCAAACTGACCCTGTGCAGGCTTCATATCGGGTAAGGAATTGCGTTAACATGTGTAATAGAGTGTTTTAGAACAGTAACGTAACAAAGGGGCGTCACACAATGCGAAATGCGTAAGAAGTTGGTCGGTGAATGCTGTAACCTATTACAAAAAGCCTCGGGCATAATTCTTCATCGTCGTCAGCCACAGCATCAACAAGTGCACATAATGCCTTGCAAGTGTGTAGCGGGTACCACGCCTTTCCGAAGAAAGACCGCTTCCCCACTACAAAAAATTATGATGATTTCTATGTACGAAATAACAAACAACTTAGCGTTTTTGCCTAGCACGCTCAGTATTTAGGCAGAACTGGCAAATGTCAGTGTAAATATGGTGTTTCTTTGTATTAGTGGCATTTCAAGTACCAGAGTTCAACTTTTTGACCCAGAAATTCTTACCACCACTCATTATTTAGCCTTAAAAGTTGAAGTGGATAGTTTGCTACATAGAGAGCAGTGGCTGCATGGCTTTTCTATTGATTTGATTGTAGCACATACTCCAACGCACGAGCTGCAGTCGCTGTATTTTATTATCAATGGAACACGACGTGTTTTAGTATATGCATTCGACTGCTCGCGACGAATGCATCTCTGTCTTATAGTTTCTTGCTCAAGAGTATAGGAAGCCGGTTGGGCGGAAAGTGGGCGGAACAGTGTGTCGCTAGAACAACTGCCAAAGCCCATACATCAAAACTGGTGCTTCTTCCAATACCCCCCCCTGAATATGTCTTTGTAACTGATTCATTTTGTACAGTGTCATTTCTGCGCTGTAGTAATAAGTTACAAAGATTGTGATCATACGCTTCATTCATCGTCTTTAACACAGGCGCAATTCTAGTTCCCGCCATTTCCACTGCTTCAGAATATCATTTGTGTCTCCTGAAGAGAAACCTAATGGCACCAGAAATCAGAATATACAAGGAATTTCTGAAGGAAGACGAGGAAACAACTGTATTGCACAGAACTGGCGCAGGCGAGGGGTGTGAATGGGATCAGTAGAACAGATGGTGGACCTCCGGTACTCTATGGGACCGCTGCAGCCACTGCATTTTATTATCAACAGAATATGAGACGTTTTAGTATATGCAATCGGACTGTTTGGCGTCTCAGGATAATTTGCCTCCTGTATCTACTTATTTTTAGATGGGAAGCATCTATGAACGAGGCCTGTCCCTCCGTCCCCCCATCGTCCGCCGTAGCCACGCTAGTGCGATGCCGAGGACGCTGCCATCACGGCACAGCACATGCAAGGTAACCATTATACGCCATGACGATGACGATGATGCTGATGACGATGAAGAATAAGCGCGTTCCAGACCACGCATTCTCTTTCTGCCATCACGGCACAGCACATGGAATGTACCCACTATACGTCATAACGATGACGCTGACGCTGATGACGATGAAGAATAACTGTGTTCCAGACCACACATTCTATTTCTGCCGTGGATGAAAGCGATCGTGAACGCGCTCTCGCCCGCGAAAGGCAAAGCGGCAACACCGACAACAAGCTGCTACTTCGGAAACGAGAGCGCGGCATGGGGCGGCGCCAAGTCTACGCAGACAGCAAACTACCCCGGAGGCGAGAGCTCGGGAAGCAGCTGCAAAACGGCAACGCCGACAAGCTGCTACCCCGGTGTTGAGGACGCGGAAATCGGCGGCTCAATGACAAAAACACATAGTATATACTGTATCTCATTTACATGCGCGAGTGGGCCATGTCACGGGTGATTTATGGTAATAACGATGCGCTGTGCTTTGCCCACTCGCCATGATTCACTTCGTGGAAATGCGAGATTTTTCCCCCTACCCTTGTTGGTCAGAGACCCGCACGGGGAAGCATACGATACGTAGTACCATTTCATCTTCATGGTAACAAACATATGAGGACCTAATGTGCATATAATCGGGCAGCAATATTGGGTGTACGTACCAACAACATGTGCAGTAGCCACTAGAACCGAGTCGAATCGAACTAGGCAAAACAGGCATATACTAGATAACGTGCGAACTTCATGCTACGTTGATGAGCAATGACGCTGAGTATATTCATCAATCAAAATCGCCCTTCTGAGTGCTAACCATAGTGCTATTATATTTTAAAGGTATCTGAAACTGCAAAATATTTATTTCCTTACAAGTGTGATATCAAAATATGTTTGTGAATATTTACTCGACTGTCAAAAAAATCGAATGTCCGCCTGCACAGATTAGGCGTTTAATTAAGTTAGTCAAACTCAAACGCCCCTATGTATCGTTACGTTAGATACTCGGTCCTAGTTATCTTAGACAAAGCAACAGCCAGGGTAGGGTAGGTCGATGAAGCCTTCTTCTCTATTCAAAGAGATTAAGTACTTGCAAGAGTCATTGTTATTTATGCATTAGTCTGCAACATCGTAGCGTGACCAAATGTTCGTAATCATTGTCCGTCCCCGATTGTTTAAAAGAGTTCGATTCAGCTGTATGAGTAAGGATTTCTAAGCTCTAACCATGGTACACAAGTCAGATTTATCTCCTTTGAAATTGCTCTAAATCGTTCAACTTAATTTACAGTAACAGAATCATATGATTTCTAATTATGTAATTGAGCAGTGACTAGTGTGAGTGAGATTTGATAAAGCGCCTACATCATATTTGTGCATTTTTCTTGCTTATAGCACTTCTGTGCAATTTTGTTAACTTGCGCCGTCCTATATTACAATAATGCAAGCAGATTCCAGCAGCATGTGATATTGCCGTACTGAGGATACTCGTCATCGTCGCTTCTTGCATTGAAGGAATAATTAGACAATTCCAGCAAGCGCAATCCAACATTCTCCGGCAGGTTCCAAATGCCACTGTAACCTGAAGGCCGCTCCACTCAAATGCAACGCATGAGCAGTTCCAAAAGCACACTCTGTTGCATTCAATATGAAAATGTGGCAGAATTGCATTTCATCAGATTTATTGGTTTCAAGGATGTGTCAGAGCTCTCATTACCACATTGTTGTTCTTAGCAAGAAGGTATATCTGGAATGTCCATTGATTCCTTCCCAATCTGAACTGGGCAGCGCCTGCGAAGTGAACAGTACAATTGTTATTTACAAAAAAGCATGGTTCACTTTATTGCACGCAAATTGCCCTGAATAGCTACGAATTGCTGCGGTTGGTGGTATTTCGCATAATTAATCCGTGAAAATTGGTGGGAGAACGACAACCGCCGTAATACAATTAGTGGTACAGCGCACGCATAACGAAGAAATTGTGGGCTGTGCGCTCATGAGAGGCAACGCAGATATGGGGGGCTGCGTGCTCATCAGAGGCAAGTTGCTTGTTGTTTCTTGTAACTTTCATTTATTTTTTATTTACTGCATTTCAATTAAAAAGTTACTGATTGATCCTGAAGGTGAAGTATGGCAGCGATATTAATGCATCAGAAGAACTATGATAAAAACGGAAGAAATGTTTCGTGCACTTTTAGAATAAAAATAACAGATTAAACTCAATCTAACGAAACGAGATTTTACAAAATTCTCGGCCTAACAAAAAAAAAAGTTACCGCAACTAATTAGTGTGCGGTGGAATCGCTGTGTAATGCCGTTGGTCTGAGGATGGTATGCCGATGTGGTCTTGTGAACTTTGCCGCAATTTTTAAGCATTTCTTCAATTATTGTGGATAGAAAAGCCTTGCCGCGATCGCTAAAGAGCACGCGGGGCGCACCGTGACGCAAGACAATGGCTTCGAGAAAGAAGGTTGCCAGGTCAGAGGCAGAACTGGAGTGTAGAGGAGCGGTCTCTGCGTACCGCGTGAGGTGGTCAACCGCTGTCACGACCCATCGATATCCTGCAGATGTTACGGGAAGAGGTCCGACAAGGTATATTCCAACGGCAAAAAGGTTCCTTGGGACATGAGATTGGCTGTAATAAGCCAGCAGGAGGAGAAGTCGGTCGCTTGCGCCGTTGGCATAGTGCGCAAGAAGAGACGCACTTTGCAACAGAGGTGGAGAGACCAGGCCAGAAGAAGCGGCTCCTAACGCGGCTGTACGTTTTTTTGAAATCCCAAGTGGCCGGCAGATGGGTCGTCGTGAAAGGCCCCAAGTACCTGCTCACGAAGCGAACGTGGAAGAACGGGAACCCACCGGTGTCCATCATCACTGTAAATGCATCGATGCAGCACGTTGTTTTCGATCTTGAATTGCCTGAGTTGTCGGCGCAACCTGGAATTAAGTGGTGCAGATTTTCCGAAGAGGCGTTGAACCATGCGACAGCATGCGACAGCATCTTGGTGTTTCTTTCCAGATCTGTAAACAACGCCAAATGTGTACTGCTGCAGCCGGAGTACCCAGCAGCCAAGGCGTCCGGACAAATTCGTCAGCGACGACAACCATGACAACGCCTGGTGGTCCGTTATAACGGTAAAATGGCGTCCGTAAAGATGTGGGCGAAATTTCTGTACGGCCCAAACAACAGCCAGTCATTCATGTTCTGTTATCGAGTAGTTTCGTTCAGGACTCATGAGTGCGCAGCTGGCGTACGCGACGACTCTTTCTCGACCAGTTGTATCACGCTGTACGAGGACGGCACCGATGCCATGGCCACTAGCGTCGGTGTGCAGAGAGGTAGGGGCGTGCTCGTTGAAGTGACAGAGCACGGGGTCAGATGTCAGCGCCGCCTTGAGGGTGTGAAAAGCGATGTCGCAATCGTTTGTCCAAGTGAAGGCTGTTCCCGATGTCAGCAGCTTGTGTAGTGGCGACGCAATGGAGGCGAAGTCGGAAATGAAGCGGCGAAAATAAGACGCAAGGCCCAGAAAACTTCGTAATTGCTTGCGATTTTCGGCAAGAGGGAAGCGTGTCACAGCAGTCACCTTCTCAGGATCTGGTCGAACGCCATCTTTACTGACTAGGTGGCGCAAGACTATGATGTTCTTTCTGGCGAAATGACATTTTTTTGTATTGCGTTGCAGCCCAGCCTTAGAAATGCACGTCAGAACTTCGTCTAGCCGCTCAAGATGTCGACGGAAGGGGGGAAGAAAACATGACGATGTCATCCAAATAACATAAACAAGTTTTCCACTTAAGGCCACGAAGAACTGTGTCTATCATACGCTCAAACGTTGCCGGAGCGTTGCCCAAACCGAAGGGCATGACATTGAACTCATAGAGGCCATCGGGTGTTGCAAAGGCCGTCTTGTCCTTGTCCGGTTCGTGCATAGGTATTTCCCAAAACCCTGAGCGGAGATCGAGGTTTAGAAATATTCGGCGCCCTGTAGGGACTCAAGGGCATCGTCAATTCGTGGAATCGGATATGCGTCTTTGCGCGTTATGTTATTTAATGCTCGATAATCGACGCAAAATCGTACCGAGCCGTCCTTCTTCCTGACCAGCACCACAGGCGACGACCAAGAACTTGACGATGGCCGAATGATGCCGCGTTTCAGGATGTCAGTGACGTTGTCCTCGATGATTTTGAGCTCCGCGGAAGGCACGCGGTATGGTCGGCGGCGTACGATGGAATTGCCCTCGGTTTCGTTGCGGTGCACTGCGAGGGACGTGCGCCCGAGAAGCTTGGAGTGGACGTCAAAAGAAGCACTGTGTTTTCGAAGTAGTGCCAAGAGATCTTTCTTTTACGCCGCAGAGAGGTCAGGATTGATGGCGGGAGTCAAAGCTGTAGTCGTCGCATGGTCGTCGTTAGCAGTAGGCGACAGTGGTGCATCTGTATGAAGGGGCATAAGAGCAAGAGTTTCGGTGTCAGCAAAGCAGGCCAACCGGGTACCTTGGAGCAGAACAAGTGGCGAAGATGTAGGATTACGTGCAGTGACCAACGCTCGGCTGTCATGAAACCTGACCAAGCTAGGCGCAATAACGCTCCCACCAGATATCCGGTGATCGCATGGAGCGAGAAACACATCACCATTAATGATGGTATCGGACGTCAACGTCAGTACATTCTCGTTGCCATGTGAAATGGCACAATCAGTGGCCGTGACGAAATGCAGTTGGCGAGCATCGTCATCAGATGAAAATTCCGTGTTCGTCAGATGAACGACTCGCTGATGGCAAGATATCACGGCCGATGCTGAAGAAGGAAACTTCCATCCTAAAATAAGTGCGTGGGTACATGACGACAGCACGAGAAACGGAATGTGATGAAGTATGCCATCGATAAAAACTCTCGCTGTGCACACACCAACGGGCCGAACAAGGAGTGCATTGGCACACAGAAGAAAAGGTCCAGTATACGGCGTTTTCACTGTGCTCAAACGAGAACACAGTTCAGTACTGATGACGGAAAGCGCTGCACCCGTATCTACCAATGCTTGTCGATACACCTTCAATACATACTAACAGTACATTTGAGGGCGGCTGCGGAGGAGTTTGACTTAGCCCGAAAGATGCAGCTTTCCCTCCCAAAGCTGCACTACTTCGTTTTCCTGACGGTTGCCCGGGGACGAAGTAGCTGGTCGAAGGGGCGAAGAGGAGTGGCGCATCGGGGATGGAGAGCGGCGACACGAGAAATGGGGAGGACCGGTTCCTTCGAGGCTCTGAGGAGATGGCGAGTGGCGTTCGTAACGTTGGTAGAGGCGACTGTTTTGTGGTATCGGACCAGGAAGCTCGTTTCTCTCGTAGTAGTCGTAACCACATCTTTCGTCCTGTTTACGGCGTCGGAGTAGCCGCCAGGTGTTGGGAGGCGGAAGCGACGGTCCTGGTGAGAGAACATTCATTGAGCCGTGCATTGGGGACGGTTGGGATGGTGGCTGAGGAGGAAGTGCTAGTGCCGCAACCTGTGCGTAAGTTGGTGTCGGCACAGGGTCATGCCTGGGAACTTCCGCACACCTCAAGGCAACAAGTTCTTCCCTGACGATGTTGCGGAGGCTGCTGCCAGAAGACGACGTGCTGAGCTCAAGAAGGCAAGACGCAGCTTGTGCCTGGAGTGCCTCTCGTATGATGGCCCGAATCAACGCACGTAGCTCGCTGTCATAGGGTGCGCTCAAATGACATGTGTCAGGCTGCAAACGGAGCAGATGGAGCTCATCAAGGCGCTGACACGTGGCGACAATTTGTGAGACAGCAGTGGGGTTCTGCACCACAAGTGCGTTGCATGCCGCAGCACCAATGCCTTTGAGTAGGTGGCGCACCCTGTCAGTCTCCGTCATTGAACTGTTCACTCGGCGACAAAGGGTGAGGACATCTTCAATGTAAGAGGACTGAGGCACCGGACAGCACAATCCACCACTTGTCAGACAACGTTCAGGCCTCAGCACTTCTTTATTCACACTCGAGCCAGAGCCCCCCCTACTCAGACTCAAGCGGCGATGAGTGAGTGAGTGAGATTGACTTTATTCAAAATATCCTGAGGAGGCCGAGTAGGGACCGTTAGGACCCCTAAGTCAGCCTGGGGGGCTCCGCCCAGGATGGCGCTGGCAGCCGAAGGCTTGTAACGATGTCCCGGGCCCTCTGGACCGCCTGTAGTTGCTGTTTGTAGTCGCTGCTCGTGAGGATTTCCTGCCAAGCCTCTTGGGTGTTGAGGTGTGATGCGCTGTGGGTAGGGCACAGCCAGAGCATGTGCTCGAAGTTGCAGTAGGGATGGCCGCAAAGCGAGCAAGCGGCGATAATGAGTATTTAAAGGTGAGACGATGAAGAGTATGAATAGTTCTGACAATATATATATATATATATATATATATATATATATATATATATATATATATAAGAAAAGGGGGGTTTGACTCACAAGTAAAAAGATTTCTTAATTTGACGTTTCGGCCGTGGGCCCGGCCTTCGCCAGAATGACGAAGGCCGGGCTCACGTTCTTCATCAAAACTGTTTATTTGTGACGTTTCGATCGGAGACCGATCTTGATGAAGATCGGTCTCCGATCGAAACGTCACAAATAAACAGTTCTTTAGAAGCGTATTTATATTTTTCCCTATTTGTGCTACGGCAACCGAAGCCAGACTCTTCATAATCTAGGTATATATGTGTGTATATATATATATATATATATATATATATATATAGAGAGAGAGAGAGAGAGAGATGTAGCTACTCGTCGGACAAGCACGACAGCCGCGGCATCCACCCTAACGCTTGTTAGTATAGGCAATACGACTTTCACATGCATCTATACGTAAAAGACACGGTTTCAAGTCGTAATCAAGGGGTCACTTGTGTACGTACCAGAATGTCAGATTCATTTTCCGTCGGTCTTCAGGAGAAAAACTTGCAAAGTGTGTGGAACCAAAGCTGAGGAAACAAAAAAAATACTAATGAGGTTCGCTTGTGTATATAATGTTTTAGTGCAGGTAAGGTTTTAAAAATCCAGATGTAACTGCCTGAAGGTAAAACAGTAATTGACTTACTGAAAACCTATACTTACAAGTACGGACAACTAATTCACGCCTGAGCTTCTCCTAGGCTACATATAACAGCGCTTAACGTAAAGGCATACTTTAGAACTTGACTTCAGTAATATCATTTGTGGGTTTAGCTTTTCATCATTCATTTTTATAAAAAGTGGCATTCGTCATTTCAGTATCACAAATATACTGAAGTTTTTCATTTAGTTTTTTTAGATTGAGATGTCACTATCTTTCATGAGTATTTTTTACGGACAAAAATATAAGGATTATTTGTTGGTATATCTCAAAAGAATTGTCTACTCTAAAGTACACTTACGGTGGATATTTATTTCATCGCGTCACATAGAAACGTTTTGATGCCCCACTTCACATCAGTTGGAAATACTTATTCGTGTTTCTGAGCACATTCCTGCTGTTTTTATTCTCAGCTTATTTCACTCTATACATTTGACACTTGAAAAGTTTACGCTTGAATTATGTTACATTACCATCAGTCTTTTTATGCCTGCATGGACGATATATTATTATGCTCCTTCCATATTATTATGCGCTGCGCACACCAGTTTGTATACATCTTATTACATGTTAATGTTTTCAAAAATATATAACGTGTACATTCACAGAATGGCCAATACGTCTTGTATAATTTAAAATTATTGTCGCAGTTTGAAATAGTATATTCGGCTGAATGCAACATGTGGTCACTGCTAAAAATGAACAAACGATGCAATTTTTGCATCATAAACAGCTGCAAATAACTTTTTCAGCATAGGTGACATTGTAAGTGGGTATATCGCGCCTATATTGGTGACATAATACATTACACATAACAGTGTTTTGGCTAAAGCTCCCCAAAACTACGAATGTCTGACCCAAGATTAATAATTCGTGATTACACGTTTATGCTACTGCTTTCCTTTATCAACATTTGCTACGGTAACTCAGTTGTTCACGCAAGACAGCCACACAGCAAAAGGCATAGTTTTTAGTTAGCGTTTTACTCCGAACGTACATCTGCTTCAAGATGATTGTCGTCATAAATCCACTCTTTGCGTTGTTTTCGTCGGTTTCCTTACCTCAGATATTAGAGTAACAAACGGTAGCACTCAAAAAAACTTTGAAGTATCTTACATAACAGCGGTAGATTTTACTGTTGTCCAGAAGATGAAACTTCTGGGATAGTGTCGCATCACCGCAGCACTTGTTTTGTCGCTGCAGAATGTTCCGCTTGTCTCCACATCTGCACATGAAAAATTAATTGGTTCATAATATTGATGCGGTTTCAAATATTTTTCTCCTGAATAGCATCTGCTATAAACGCAATGATGATTCGCATATTTTGAGTTCGACAGAGCATACCGTATTCACTGCGTCGACAGGCAGACACAAGAGACCCGAACAAAAATGGTTTTATTGTTCTAGTGTCTTGTCTTTTATAAGTAATGCCGGCCTCGTTGTTTAACCAGCTACACAATTCCGATACACCTCCGTTCCTGTGAAAGAACACATAAAGAAAACTATATGAGTTTAAGGAAATAACTGAAACTCTCTACCATAAACGAGGCGAGAGGGCCGTTTTGTAGACCTCGTACAGCGGTGAACACCGATCTCATCGCTGACGGGTGGCGGGTCGTCCTCGACCGCTCAGCCTGAGGGTCCTGTTGCAGTGGGGAGTTTCGAAGGAGTCCCTGACGTGTGATCGACTTTCGGTGCGGGTGATGAGGATTACGGAGCGGATGGTTCTGTAGAGGAATCAGAGGCCATTGTCCTGTCGCCATCCACTTTGTGGCTCGCCCCAGGGCATGTTCTCCGTCTATGCTGCTCCGGTAGCTTCCCAGTGATCGTCATGCGTAGTATGACGTTCGCTAAAATACTCTTGGGTCTTTAGCAGGTATTGGCGATTTCAACGAAGGTGGCCTTCATCTTGCCTGCGGACTTGATAGGATTGAGGTGCGAGCGGTTTTTCGACTCGCGCTTTTGTAGTCCAGCCGTTTTTTCCAAGAATTCTTACTTGATCGCCTGTGTTCAATCGTCAAAGTGGATGCTTTGATCGGCTTGCTTGCGTGTGGTTCCTAACATCAGGAGCCTGGCATTGAGCAAAGTCGGACGGTCGTCCTTTCAGTCTGCCCATGAGCAGCTCACACGGTGCCATCTCATCTTCCAGTGGTGCCTGTAATTTAGAATACTAATCGATAAATATTCTTTGGAAAACAATGTCTTCTTGAGCAGACGTTTCATTACTTGCACTTACTTCTATGCTACACCGTTTCAACGAGGGAATAGTGGGCTTGAAATTATATGTCTGAAGTCGCACTTTCTGGCAAAGGAGCGGAATTCTTGTGAAGCAAACTGCGGTCCACCTCCTGTGCATACTTCGAATGGAACTCCGTGGCGCACAAAGATGTGTCCAAGTTGATCAATGACATGGCGGCTCGTCGTTTGTGAAATGAGCTGCAGTTCGGGGTAGTTCGAGTAGGCGTCATACACAGCGAGGTATGTTTTGCCGGCATGTTTAAAGAGGTCAACACCTACACACGCCCAAGATAGGGAAATGGGATTGCCCGTTGTCAATGGTGGTTCATCTGGTTGCCGGCATCCAAATCGTTGGCTCGTTGGACATTTAGATAACATTTATGCTATTTGCGCGACCATGCCATGCCAGAAAATCCATGAGGGCCCTTCATGAACTCGCTCTACTGAGCATCTTTCGAATTACGAATTTCGATCCTCGCAGAAGTACGCCACTAACGTACCTTAGCTCCGCTTCGAAACGTGCTAAAGGTCCTCTAACTTTGCGGCCACTTTCCAAAGCATCGCTTACTTGCCTTAGGGAGTTGCCTTAGGTAGTTGTCTGCCTTGTTTCCTTTTGTGAGGCGATCCACCATCGATGGGCTGACGAGATTACTTAACACTGATGTTGCATGGATTTTGTCGTCATCACTACCACGTTGACTGGGGCCCTCGTCGCTGCCTGTTATTCTGGACAGTGCGTCAGCCAACCGCGAGTCCATTCCAGGAACGTATTGCAGCGAAATGTCAAATGACATTAAACGCGAGAAAAAGGAACGCCAGGCCTGCGCGGAAGGCGCAGCACGGTCACAGCGAAAGCTGGAAGAGTGGCCTTTCTAGAACTAGTTGCAAACTCTCTTTGGGCTACTAATGCAAGTATGTTTGCAAGCTACCCACTACGCCATAAATTGGTGCAGTGGCTGGTGACGATGACGAAAAAATCGAAGGACACTTTGTACATTCCAAAGTGTGTTCGGCGAAACCTTGTGGCCATTCGACTGACTATGCCATGTGTTTTTGTTTTGTCGGACGGACGGATGGACGGATACGAAATGACGGACGGACAGAGGGACACACGAACGAAGGGACGGACGGACACGGACGGATGGACGGACTGACAGGGGGGACTGACGGACGGACAGAAAGGGACGGATGGACGGACGGATGGAGACGGACGGACGGTCGTACAGACGGACACATGGATGGACGGACGGACATGGACGGACGGATGGACGGACGGACGCACACGGACAGACGGACGGACGGACGGATGGACGGACGAATGGGCACGGACGCACGTGAGCTTGAGACATTAAAGGCTTTCGCCTTAAAAGCTACGAAACTTCGAGAAGTCTTGAAGAAGCAGACTTGCACCTTGGGTGTTGTGATGCTAATTCTTCTTTTGGTTCGTAACGGCTCTCTACGGCTGAGCCACTGAGAGTCTTATTGACAAAGCCGTTGGTTTAACAAACCAACACACGAAACATTTCATCAAGAATTAAAGTGAAAACTATATATGTACACGAAATTACACTTAGTTAAAAGTTCACTGCCCATGGTAAACCACGCTTAATTACAACCAAAATGTAAGTTCAATGATCTAAACTAGATAGTCCAGCTCTAACGCGGCTGAGCGGCCGAGCGGAGAACCCGAGTTCAGTCTGACCAACACATGGATGCTTGACTGGTCGAGTTGTCGTGGGCTGGCTGGCGACGACGATAGAGGGGCGGCCGGTGGGCGAGACGTTGAGATGCCAGGGGCAGACGGGCACACGGACGGACGGACGGACGGACGGACGGACAGACGGACGGACGGACGGACGGACACAGGTGGATGGACGGACGGACGGACGCCAGACGGACGTGAGCATGAGAAATTAAAGGCTTTTGCCTTATTGGCTTAGCCCTTTGTAATGGGCTGGAAGCAGTCAACGGTCCATTGCACTACTCATTGTGTGACGCCTGGTTACACAATTCGCATTATGTGGCGCCGGGTTGTTATTTTACTCTTCTGCCAAGCTATATTACGTAGGTTTACGCAGTTACTTCCCGACATAACGCTTGCATTGCCTTTTTGTGCGCAGGAATTTCGAGCACCGACAAGGCTCTATGCGTCAACTAATGCCGTCATCATAGGTCACATCGTGTCCGAACACGGCGTATTACCTGACTCTGCAAAACTTCGTGCAGTCGCGAAATTTCCTAAACTGACTCCCATGAAGGAACTTCGCAGTTTTGTAGCTCTATGTTCGTATTTCCGGCGCATTGTTTGCAATTTTGCATCCATCATTTCACAGTTAGCCCAGATTCTTCGCCGCGACATGAACCTCTCCTCTTGGTCTCCTGGATGCGAAGTCGCCTTCGCCTACGCTGCGCCGCCTGCTCACCTCCCCACCTATAATTCGCCACTTTGATCCGGTGGCGTCTACCAAAGTGCTCACTGACGCCAGTGGCGTCAGGCTTGGCGCTGTCCTCGCCTAATGAAAGCCCGGCTACTAAGAATACGTCGTAGCCACGGGTCGTAGCCTACGCAAGTCACAAACTGATGAAAGCCGAAACTAACTACAGCGTGACTGAAAAAGAGTGTTTGGCTCTGGTGTGGGCTCTTGGAAAGTTCCGGCCGTACTTATACGGTGCCCGTTCGATTTAGTAACCCATCACCACGGCTTCGCTGGCTCACCACGTTGAAAGACCCTTCTGGCCGCCTAGCGCGATTGGCACTCCGCATCCAGGAGTTCGGTATTCGCGTCGTATACCACTGCGGACGCAAGCACTCTGATGCTGACGCCCTCTCCCACTCACCTTTACCTCCAGATCCGGCGTGCGAAACCACCTGCGTCCGCCCATTGTGATCACTCAATCTCGACTCGATCGCCACCGAACAACGCCGTGACCCGAGGATCGCATCTCTTCTTCATTATCTAACTGGCACATCCTTCCTTCCTGTATCTCGATCCCTCCGACGTCAAGCTTTGCACTTCACAATCCGCGATCAACTGCTTCATCGCCGCAACTACGCTGCCGATGGCGACCGGGGCCTACTGGTCACTCCACGCAGCTTGCGATCACAAGTACGCGCCTCTCTTCACGACGATCCGCAATGTAGTGTTTCGTACCACATTGTTGTGCTGACTGCCAACGACGCAAATCACCCCCTTTACGTGCTACAGGTGCATTTCAGCCGCTTCGATGTCCTGCCAAGCCATTCGCTCACGTCGGCGTTCACCTCTGCGGCACCCTTGCAGTGACACCAGCTGGAAATCGTTGGATTATAGTTGCTTTCGACCACCTGCCACGCTCCGCCGAAACTGCCGCTTTGCCAAGTGCTACCACTCGGGATGTCGCCTCTTTCATTTTACATCGCTGGGTCCTTCAACATGACGCACCTCGAGAACGCCTTAGGGACAGAGGCCGCGCTTTGCTCTCCGAGGTCGTCGAAACTCTGCTTTCGGAATGCCATATCATCCATGGGACAGCCACAGCATACCACCACAGACTAACGGGCTCACAGAATGGTTTAACCGCATGCTGGGTGATATGCTCTCGATGTAAGTGGCATATGATCATAGTAACAGGGACCATGCTCTCACATATGTAACATTCGCATACAACACCACGATATCAACATCTCCGAGATTTTCACCTTTCTTTCTCCTCTACGGACGTGACCTTTCCCATACTATCGACACTCTACTGCCCTACTGTCCTGATGCTTCCGAGTGTCCACTTATTTGCAAAGCTGCTCGACAAGACGAAAAGTGCCGCCAGCTCACCCGCACGTTTACATCGCAAGAGCAGCAACGCCAGAAAGAAAACCGCAGCACCTCACTTCCAGATCCTAGACCCACGGTCTCTTGTGTGGATATCTGTCTCATAGCAAACTGCCGGACTCTCCTCGAAGCTTGTTCCTAGGTACGAATGGCCTTACACCGTCTAGGAGAAAACCACTCCAGTTAATTTTCTTATGGAGCCAGTTTCTCGATCGGATGACATGCGCCGGTGGCGAGGACGAGACATCGTTCATGTGTCCCGCCTCACGCCATACCATGAGCCTCTGCCTGAAACTTCTGAGGTCGTCAAGATGGCTCTTTTGCAGCGGGGGCGATTGTGAAGAAGATGCGCCTCCATCCAGCAGCATCGTCAACGCTCGGCTCACTGTGCCCGTGTTTCGGATTGCTGCTGTTTCTCTGCACGGTTCCTCATGCTACCTCAGCGCTGACAACCATAAAGTCCTTGTATCACCAATAAACCTCTTCACACAATAAACGTTGTCAATGTACGCCTATGACACAAGCGTCATTTCGGCTTAACATCAATTCTGCTTTCAGTGTTGGCTACGCTTTTAGAGCAGTCTAATATGATTACAACTGTATTTCTGTTATTCTGCAAGGTATATTCGAACGTTTCTCGAAAAATGGCTAACGGATGGTATTCACATCAGCCCACCATAGCGTGCTTCAATAAAAGTGACGTCTGTGCTCTAAAGTGACAGCTGACGTTACGTCAGGCCACAAGTTGTCCTTTAAACGCCAGTGTAGTCGACTTCCCTGGTAAGCCCACGATGTGCAGATAGTCAGTCAGTTAGTCAAGATTTTTGTTTCGGTCCTAAGGAACTACAGAGTTGTAGTTGCGGGCCGCGCCCATGTTGGGGCGGAAAGGGCCCGCGAACGGGCGGAGGACCATGATGTGCACACAAGTAGTGCACTTACAAAAAAAAAAAAAACACGTCAATCCACCTCGTAACGCTTGAGTGAACGCCAAAAAAAAGCGGGATACGAAATTACTCGACGACGGCTTTGCATGAAACCGATTTCCAAAAGGCGCGGGATCTGTCGAATATTTTTGGAAGTCTGTTATCGTCATTCCTAGTTTGATACAAACTGTGAATCACCTGCGGCTCATACATACTTTAGAAGAATGGAAAGTTGGGCTAGTTGGAATGCTTGCATGATTGATGCAGCGCCAAAGACGAAGGCGCAAAAATCGAGTGCACACGACAGCACTCATCCTGAGCACTCTGTTTTTACGTCGTTGTCCTTAGCGCTGCATCATTCATGCCCATACCCACATTCCTTGTGCCATTGTATGCGGATATGTAACACACATCACTGAAGGAAATGGTTTCATGACGTACATGACATGCATCTCACGCTATTCGTGTAATGACCTGTTTATCGTGTTCGTCATACATGCCCTCGCATGCAAATCTTGCTATGTCTATAGTTAAGGAGACCACGACAGCGCCCAGGCGTACACGGCTGATATCTCGATACGTAGAGGGAAACAGTCAAAGTGTTTTTGCTTCGCTCAGAGATGCTTGGCATGTACAATGCAAGATTTCTCAGCTTCGCTGTGCAAGACCCCCAGAAATCTTCTTCTTTCTTCTCTATCCTTTCCTTTCTATTACTCCGCCTTTCCCCACCCCACGTGTAGGGTAGCCAACCGAGCCAAAGCTTGGTTAACCTCCCTGCCTTTCCTATTCGTTTCTCTCTCTCTCTGTTTAACAACCATGTATGTGTACATATGATTTCGTATGAGAAGTTGCTTTGTGTTGTCTTTGCACCTTCTACCTATTCTCGAAAGTATGGCTGTACATCCCGCAATAATTAAACTTGTTTCAAATATATCAGGTAATGCTTCACCATGGGGACTCAAGAATGCTGCGTATTAAATATAGCTCATGTCCTCCCATATACCATATAGCTAAAGTAAAGGAAGCGGACAAGGACACAGGGGCGTAAGGCAGCGAAGCTGAGGTATGTGTGTGTGCGTGCGTGTGTGTGTGCGCGTGTGCGTGTTTGTGTGCGTTTGTACGTGTCTGGGTGTTTGTGTGCATGTGTGTGTGCCTCTTGTTGCGTCTAAAATGTTCCACAGTAATACGAACATTTAATTTTCTTGCATGAACTGTGCATGCTATAATGTAATTCGGGCTTGTCAATACTGCACATCAGGACAGATTATGAATTTTACCTGATTGGCTGTGAGACCTCCCGGTAGTAAGGATGGGGGCTGTGAATACATAATCGGTCCTGAAAATGGAGTTTGGAAAAGTGAGATATCTGAGGTCTCTATGACCCGTTCAGGCGCCAAGTGTACAATTGTACAAACAAACTTTCGAGGCGCATCACGCATCGCGTATTCCCTCAAATGGCTTGAAACGCAGAAAGCACTATCGTGCAGGCTTCCTGAGTGGACAACTAGCGGTCATTTAACTTCATTGTGCTGCGTAGTGCTACAGAGGATTACTTTGCTGCAGACACTGCCATTTTCGACGATTGCTCGACGTGCCGCGTGCCTGGACCAATGTCCCAAGTATTTTTTTAGGGGCGAAGCTCCTTATGGCATCACCTGGGCGGTTCTCGGTTGTCGATGCATCCTGAGTAGCCAGTAGCGTCTCCCTTAGCATACAATAGATGGCGCTGTCCCATAGAGATGCATGCAAACTGCAGTTGGGTGACGATATACTAGATGGCGTCAGTGGTTTTTCGTATACGTTGATGATTACAGATGACAGATGGCGCTGTTATAATAAGACAATGCGCTGTGACAGTACGTGATATGTATCGCCCTCTCCTCTCCTACGCTTCCCCCTCTTTCTCCTCTCCTACGATCCCCCCCTCCCCCCCCTATCTTGCCTCGCGGCGCAGACGCAGGCAGCGTCGCGAGGCAGCGTCGCGGCAGCGTCTTGATTGAAAAAACCGACTGATCGCGCTGCACAACCGTTCACTGACCACCGCGTATATATAGGCACTGGATTTCGACCTCCAAGGTAGTGCCTGTGTGAGATGTCTCCTGTGCGTGATTTAACAATAAAAAAATTCACAGCGTACATGTAAAATTAAAGTGAGCTGCAAGTTGCCATGACTCTCATCGACCCTTTAGTATGAACGCGCCCGATCTCACGTCGTTGATGATGTACTGCGCAGAATTCGCGAAAGATTCACGGTTTACCGATGAACCTCCGCAGCTTCGCCCACTCATTATCATTCACTCCGTGGATATGCTGTGATTTTTTTTCTTGCTTGAAACGAGTAAACCAAAACACACACTGTGCATGCATTTCATTCTTTTTATGCAAGGGCTGAAGCTGACTGATTGCGGAACAATTAGATATTTAATACATGTTAATTAATATTATTTACTGAAACTGCACAACACAACGCATTGCTTCATTTTCTTTCTTGGAATGTAATACTGAGTGACTTGTAATCATGCCATGCCAATTTGACACCTTTGCAGACACTGCATCATAATTAGCGTCTGAAGGGGTTAAAGCCGAGAGTGTTTTACTCCAGCCTTTCCCTTCAAATTAACTCACGCGATTTTTGTCACGGAAGTGACAACAATGAAGGATCCTGTGGGCACGTCAAAAGCAAATTTAGAAAAGTTTCACGAAGTTGCCGGACTGGGAAATCAGAACTGCGCACCCACCACTTCTGAGCACACAGCCTTGATGTCACAAGCCTTTTTTTATTATTATCTGGCTGCAGGGTTTCAGGAATCAAACGCGGCAATTTAAGCCTGCTTAATACACATTGTTTCGTTTCGGCCACCTTGAGTTCGTGTCACGTCGGCGATCACTATAGCCGACGTGACGTTCGTGTCACTATAGCCAACACCAAATTATTGGCATGATTCCTTGCAAAATGACGGTGTTTTCTCGAGCTAAATCACTTCGCAATTTTTATACTAGAATATTCGTTGTGACGTCTCAGTTAATAAGCACTGCACGTTCGTAATACATTAACAAAGAGAAATGCAAAAAAAAAACTCTGCGCATCTGTGATTGAGAATAGGTTTCTTAATATTGCTTCATCTTAGAAACCTTTATTCTTCACGGGGAAAATAAGGTACGATTTGCCAGAACATTTGAGTTTCCACGAACGAACATATAGCTTCAAAGAAGAGGTGTCGATCCGGACGTACATTATTAACATAAGGCACCGCCCTTCTAGATGACTGTGCACTGCACAGGCCCGATAACAGCAGTAACACTATGCCAGCCAGGCAAAGATGTTTTTTTTCGGTGAGACGGCACTTTTTCTGCTTCCCACTTGACAAAGATGGCGCCGCCATTCAGGAATGGTGTTGCCGAGTAATACTCCGAAGCTCTGCGGGAACGTCTCGGCGAGGTGAAATCATGGCTACGTTGGACCGCGTTTTGCTGATGACCTTTATTATTTCACCACCTAACCCTACTATAAAGGACAATACAAAGTATTTTAGGGGAACTAGTATTCTATGATCATACAGCACAAACATCAGCTGAACCGAGCTTGGAACAAAACTCCGCAAAGGTGCTATCTCTACTTACCGATTGTATATTTTTTGTGATTAGATGGGTCAGTCAGGCTTCTTTATATACAAATTCTACTCACCAAGTATAAAAATAGAAAATTGTGTCATTCGATTCTCCTAAAGACTTTCCATAGGCTTCGACGTTTTTGAGCGTGTCCTTCTCGTCAAACCACTTTGCTTTGAAAACCGACAAGTTCTTCATCTGCCAGAAATGATACGCAGGTAAGTGAGATAGAGAATGTTTGTTTTCAAGCTACTACAATTGTTTTGTATTACTTGCGCAAAGAACCACTCTTCAAATAATGTATGTAATCATGCGACGTATTTTATAAGATATTTAAACTTTTACACACTGCACATAGGGTATGCCCAACGAGCGGCACAGTTTATGTGTTGGAGACTGGTAACAAGTACTAACCACGCATCGTATTTCTTGAAGGGCGATTGAGAGTTGGGCGAGTTGGTTCGGATTCATTGTTTTTAAATTGCGCGGAAAGACGGTCACGAAAGAAAGACGATAAAGATAGGACGACGCGCTACTAACAACTGAAATATTCAGAACGAACCTTTATATTACGCAATTCCAGCAGTCGCCCACCACGACGACCGATAACAGACAGTTATCTAAAGCATCATATCATCAGGTGGCAGGTGTCCTTGCAGTAACCCTATCTTCTTTTCATGCAAAATGATAGAGGGATGGCTTATGCACCTCGTACCTTCTTGGCTGATGTGAAATGCCTCAGTAATTTTCCTCATGTTTTTCGCTTGTTGCTTGTAAACCACTGTGGTATTTTAAAACAAAGGCCTGCATCCTCTCTCCGCACAGTCTTTGCAATGCATGGCTAAGTGTGTGTAGTACCTGCCAATCAAGGAACTGTGGTGGTCCCTCAAGCGTGTGTTCAAGCACCTTCCACTCTGCCCGACGTAGATCATCGAGCATGATAGGAGCAGTCTATATACGATGCCTGCTGCACAAGGCGCAAAAGGTTTTGTGTGTTTCACACTGCATACCTTGCGATTTCGAGGCGGACAATCCGCGTGCTTGCTGATAGTAGAGCAAATGTGCCCCACCTTTCGAATAGCGGAAAACACAACGCTGATGTCGTATTTCGAACCTACTCTCTTGAGGCCATGTGACAGCCAGTGGACATAAGGAATCTTCGCCACTCTCTTGACGTCCTGAGAGGCGACCATGGAAGTGTTATTGCCTGTCTTCAGCTTTAGGGCAAGTCTTAATTTTTTACGTGTGGCGGTAATGACACCATTTGGGAATCCTGCCTCTCTCAGTCTCTGTAAATGTGTACCAACACTGGTGCTGATTTGGTGCACGCATGATTTTTCAAGCACGTATTTCAGGCAAGCTTTTACCAGTCGGGAATGCCCTGAGCGAAAGTCCAGGAATGGTTTTGCCGTCCTGGGGGAATACATCCAACCCACGTGATCAGCATTGAACCTTAGGCGTTCGTCAAATAAACGTAGCTGCTTTTCCAGAGACATTTCATACGTGAAAGACAGCCCCGGTCCTTTGCTTTAACGCTTCATCTCGAGTGTGATAATCGCAGGCATAGCTAACCAATACAAGATGGTCATCGACCTATCGAAACACCTTAAGAACGGGGTCACTTAAAGCCCTCTCTAGTATCCGGTCTAAGTCCTGTCTATGTTACTAAGTACGGAAGCCACCTTTGACCCGATACACACCCCGGACCTCTGGACGTATGCCCTATCTTCCCAGCCTCTGTAGGTGTGTTCTAGAGCAACAATAGTTCCAAAAAACTTGCAACGAACACACCACATTTGCTTACAAACATCAACTCATCGTTGCTACAAATACATTCTTTTACGCAGGTCAACAGCTCAGAGTGCGGCAAAGAATAATATAAATCTTCTATATCAATTCTAAATCCGGAGATTCGCTCACCATTTGCTTTCTTCAAAAACCCGATGACATCTGAAGAGTTCGCGATCACATACGGGTCGTCAACAGTGACAGTGCTAAAATGATTTTGTAGGCAGGTGGACACAGCACAACACCAAGTACCCCTCTCTGAGATTACGGTACGAAAAGGCATGGCCGGCTTGTGCGTTTTCACCGAAAAAAAACGCATTTAATGTCTTGCCTTTCAGTTGTCTTTATCGCCTTCCTTTTGTGACCGTCTTTCTGCGAAATTTAAATGCAATTAATTCTAGGAGCGCGTTTATAAATGTGCCAATATATATCTGAGCAGATTGTCCGCCCAATGAGATCCGTAAATGTGAACCACCTTACGGCGGTTTTATATGCTCGAAAACAAACTCAGCCGACCAAATCGTTCACGAATGCCTCGTCGTTGACGATAAGCAATCTATCGCAGAGCTCTTTGATCATTATTTTCAAAGCGTATTTTGATGTTCTGATGCCATTGTAAACCCTCATCGCATGTCATGTGAATAGAACACTGATATTGTATAACAACCAGGTTTGGTAGGATTGTTACTGAACCTTAAATTTAAATCATCTCCAAGACTAGACAACATCCTGAATGTCTTTCCGCGCAGATATGCTGAAGCATTAGCCCCCTTTTTTGGTAGTCATTTATCATTCCTCGCTGTCATCGGCTATTCTTCCTGCAGAATGGCTAAGTTCGCGTGTCTTCCCATTTCAAAAAGGGCGACGTAGCTGGAGTAACAAATTCTCGACCCATTTCTATAACGTCGATTTCTTGCTAGTTAGTTCATCATAATATTGCTAATGAAATAACAAAGTTTCTAAATGATAATAATGTGCTTCCCCTCACCAGCATGGTTTTCGCAAAGGGTTATCGAATGTAACTCAGTTAACGACAATTATTCACTACTTTGCTAGTACTCCTCAGATGTTCAGCCAAACTAGCTTGATATCCCTGGACATTAAGAAAACGTTTGACCTTGTTTGACATCGACTGCCGCGGAGCTCGCGGCACTCCGCAGCGCACTCCGCAGGATCGACAGAGAACTTCCACTAAAGTGCACTATTTTTACCGATTCGAAACCAGCTTTGCAGTGCCTTCGAACTGCTCTACGTCGTGGGCCTCAAGACCAATTGGTGCTGGAAATACGACAGCTATACCATCAGCTAATAGACAAGGGGCACGACGTAACTCTTCAATGGTTACCAGGTCACTGCGGCATCACTGGTAATGAGCATGCCGACGACGCAGCTAAGAATGCTCATGAAAATGGCGAGATGGAACCTATTCCACTATCAAGAAGCGACGCAGCAGCAAAGATTAATATGCTCGCACATGATGTCGCAAGGTCTATGTGGAACACGCCCGGTTTTCTCCACACCCGTCTTCACAGCCTGGATCCATGTCTACGACTTGAAATTCCATCTGGCCTACCCCGATCTGAGACGACCGTTCTCTGCCGCATGTGGCTTGGGGTGTCGTTTACGAACGCCTTTGCTTGCCGCATCGGATGGGCAGACAGTGCTGCATGTGAACATTGCGGCACTGATGAAACCATTGCACATGTTTTATGTCAGTGCCCTCAGTACAGCTCTCAGAGACAGTCCCTCGCAGCAGTGTTTGCGCGACTCGACGACGAGCCTCTTTCTGAGAAGTCGATATTGAAATGCCGGGGAGATCGATCTTCACGCCTGAAAGCGAGGAAGGCGCTGTTGAAGTTCCTGCGAGCGACCCGCCTCGTTGAACGCTTGTGACACTCCTGTGTTTGTGTGTGTGTGTTTCTGCTTCCCTCCCTCTCTCATTCCTCTCTTCCTTACTTTTCTGTCTCCCCCTTACCCCTTCCCCAGTGCAGGGTAGCCAACCAGATACTTGATTTCCGGTTAACCTCCCTGCCTTTCCGCATCCCATCTCTCTCTCTCTCTTGACCTTGTTCCTCGGAGTAAACTCATAGAAAAATTACCGTCAATTAACGTTGCAGCATACATTATTACCTGGATAGCAGCTTATTTTTGTAATCGCAAGCAGTTTGTATCAATTCTTAATTAGTTTTCTGATCAGCGTTCAGTAACCTCTAGAGTTCCCCAGGGTAGTGTTTTGGTACCTCTACTGTTTCTAATATGTATAAATGGCATCGTTAATGAAATGTGTCCCCCCTGTTCAAGTTAGGATATTCACAAATGAATGTATATGGTTTAACGAAGTTTGTTCCCTTAATGATCAATTAATGCTTTACTCTAACCTTCAAACCATCTTATCGTGGTGCAGGCAATGGGGCATGGAATTGAACAAAGAAAAAACTGTCTACATGTCTATAACAAAAATAATTTATTAAGATGTCGTTTGATTACGGCCTAGGAGCCACACCGCTCACCAAAGTAAACCAATATAACTATCTTGGAATCGCGATAACCGGTGACTTAAGCTGGAATAAAAACATGTCCAACATGTGGAACGCTTCCTTCGCGAAACTTTGTATCACCAGGCACAAACTAAAGCACACTCCTCATGATACAAGGCTGCTAGCTTACACTTCACTCATGCGACCGAAACTCGAATTTGTATGAATCGTACGGGATCCCTACAAAAAAGCAACATTAATACTCTAGGGCAGGGGGTCGGCAACCTTTTGAAGTGGTGGGCCGAGTTGCGTGAAACCGGCATGGTGGGGGCCACACGGCAATTAGGGGGGAGGGGGGGGGGAGGTTTCGCAGGCCAAGAGAAACAATTGGGTGAATTGAAAATGAGAATAATGTAAAAAAACGGGAATAGAACTCAAGTTTACTTTCAGCAGACGTGTCGCAAGGTTCCAGTTTAGAAACAGACTTGTAGGTTGGAAGCGAAACGCCCATTTGAGGTTAAAGCGGCCATGTCGACCTTCAGATAGGAAGTGACAAGGTGAGGGGGGGTGAACGAAACATCGTCCCGAGGGCCGCATAATACTGCCACCTGGGCCGCCAGTTGCCGACACCTGCTCCAGAGCATGGGTTCTCATACTGGGTTCCGCGGAACCAAGGAGGAGGAGGAAGAAGAAGGAAAGGCAGGAAGGTGAACCAGACGGCGGAACCAAGGGTTTCCGTGGAGGACACCGTAGGTTTCCGCGAACCGCCAGAACCAGTGGACCCGCTCCGGTTTTACCCCCATTAGTGAATAATTTATTTATTTAGACAAGCAAATCTGCATTGCATTTCACACTTAGCGTAGCCATCACACTTCGCATCCGTTCATCGGGTTTCTGCGGGTAGCGAGAGAACCACGTGGTGGCAGCACTAAGGGTCGTCGTCTACACTGCGCGCCATGAAAATTTCGCGATTGCAGACCCGTGGAGTCAGAACGCGCGGAGTACTGGTAATTCATGCTCGTGAGCGTTCAAACCAGTTCAGACGGCATTAACGGCCATCTCGGCGCTTTATTCGTGGCTCATGGCACGTCGGCTATCAGGTGGCCCAGTTTTTTACACGGTGATTTGCCACTCTTCTATGCTGGTCCTCTAAATAAAACGCGCAGCGAACGCTTTGATAAGCGTTCGAGGCGTCGCTTCGTACCAGCTGTGCTCTACACGAGTATCTAAGCTTAGCTTTAGGACCGGTGTATCGGTCGATGGCCTTTTCGCTGTGTGACTGGCATGACTCCGTTCTTTATTGCAAAAACATAAAACAGTCCTCTGTACGTCCGGTGCTTCGTTTGCCTGAATACATTGCACGCGGGCAGTGTTAATACTCTGGTTGTACGCGTAGAAATGCGTTATCACCTAACCCCCCCCCCCCCCCTTTCCGTTTTTGTCTGTTATAGCGCTCAAGAAAAAAACTGGCGTTCCGCGGGAGTCTGGAAAAGCCGTTGCGGTTCCCCAAGTCCAGATAATTTGAGAACTTCTGCTCTAGAGATGATTCGACGCCGAACAGTTAGCTTCATATTATTTTTTTTCTAAATATAGAATGACTGACTGTCCCACTAGCCATTGAAAAAACATAACATTCAGTAACTTCAGCTTCCAAGGAAAGTACACAGGTTAAATTTTTTTTCCAACTTAAAAACAATTGTTTCTCTAACGCAACCCACAGGTGTATGTGACACTGCTTGCAGCACGTCGAACACGGCATTGTTACGATCTGTCTTTAACACCTTATAACACCAGAACTAAACTCTTCAACATGTTGTTTTTTTCCCGCGGACTATAACTGATTGTAATAACCTGCAGTCGTCAAAACTATTCAGCTCAGATTCCATTGATCGCCTATCTACTTAATGTTATCACCGTTTTCGTGTCGACTTATCATTCATTTCTTCGTTTTACTGTTACTATTTTGAGTATTTCAAGTGTACCTCCTGCCTTTATTCTTGCGAGAATATAAGCAAATGTTCATTTGTATGCAATGTGTTCGTAATACCGTTATTTTCTTTTGGTGTTATCCATATTTCTTCAGCGTATATCTTGTTTAGCTCTGGCTTTTTTCTTCCGTTTTTTTTTTCGTTTTCTTCTTATTGCTATTCATGTATGTATGTGTTCATTCATTACCCTCCTGGTGGACCTAATTAGGATCTGCACTTTTGAATAAATAAATAAATAAATAAATAAATAAATAAATAAATAAATAAAAAAAAAATTCGACAGATCCTACCTACCTTCAAAATTGTTGTTACGCGAAGCATGCGGAGGGAAGGTGACTGAGGTGTAATTCTTTAATTGAGCGAAACGTTACTAAATGACGCTAAAGATATGTACAAATGTTGAACGCACAGATACATGTTGAATAGTCACATGTGTTTTATATAGCCAGTTGTTTACAGTTGCGGGACGATGCCAGAGGAAACATGGTTATTACAAAACCAGAAGCAGTAAGCTGGTATGTAGCGCTCGTGCTTGCGAGGATGGTAGCCCTGGATATTGCAACGTAAATCAACTACGGTGAGTGGCGCTTAAGTATACAATTGACGTTAGCCCGACATGACTCCTTCATGATAGGAGTGCATATGTATGTTTTTTTTTAATAAGATAGCCAGCACTGGAATTACAATTCACGTTCCACCAACATTACGCCTGAATTGTGTCTTTTTCCAAAGCAGTTTCGAGGCCTGGCGTAGCTCAGTCGTAGAATACTTCATTGACACGCACAACGCTTGGGTTAGATTCCGGCTGGGCTCTCATTTCTATTCTTCGCATTCGTCGGGTCAACGCCGCCGATGACAGTTATTCTTAAGCTCTCGCATTTAAACGAGCAATGTTTGGACTCGCCGTTCCTGGCTAGATATAAATTGTCAGACACCCGGGGCTCATACCCGTAAAAAAACAACAAACACCCGTGGCTCATACCTGTAAATCGCGGACCACGGTCCGCGATTTACAGGTATGAGCCACACGTGTATGGAGAAATGAGTTTGACGACGTACGCGACGGGATTTTCACGTTATTCAAGTCACGACCAGCCAGACATTTTTGTCAAATCCTCTTACCCTCCCACACTAACTTTGGTACACCTCAAGTTAAGGAGGTGATCACGATAGCACCCAGACGTAGACGGCTAGATAGATAGATAGATAGATAGATAGATAGATAGATAGATAGATAGATAGATAGATAGATAGATAGATAGATAGATAGATAGATAGATAGATAGATAGATAGATAGATAGATAGATAGATAGATAGATAGATAGATAGATAGATAGATAGATAGATAGATAGATAGATAGATAGATAGATAGATAGATAGATAGAAACGCTCAAAGTGCTTGCAGTACGCAAAGAAATACTTCGCATTTCCGACTACTTAACGGGTTTTAGAAAACAGAGATGTACAATGGATGCAATACTGGACATAGTAACGTATGTGGAACATGAACGCGCCTGTGAAAGTTTGACGATCGCAGTGTTCTTAGACATCAAAAGGGCATTTGATACCGTCAGTCACACTCATGTTCTGCTAAGTATGTTAGATCTCGGAATCTGCGGCAGGTCCTTGCGGTGGATCTCTAACTTTCTATCAGGTCGCAAAATATTCATTCAGACGAGCGAAGGAAAGAGTGCATAACACGATGTCAGGCAGGGGAGTGCCACAGGGAAGCGTCCTGAGCCCTTTTCTTTTTAACTGTGTCATGGCTGATTTAGCAAAAAGACTGCCTTCCCAGTTGAGATTCTCTTTATATGCAGATGATGTGTGCATTTGGGCATCTGGGACTGACGTTCAGTTAATTCAGATGGCGTTGCAAGAGGGCATAAATGTAATTAACCACTTTTTAAAAGAAAGAGGAATGACTCTATCACACGCAAAGACAGCTGTGTTACCCTTCACCCGTAGGAAGTTAAAAAATTTCGATCTTAATTTAGAAGGAAAACCACTAATGATTGTGACGCAGCATCGATTTCTCGGAGTAATACTTGGTCGGCAATTATCCTGGACACCTCACATAAAGAAACTCGAAAGCGAAGTAAATACGCTAGTGAATATACTCCGCAGACTTGCTGGAACATCATGGGGCGGATCGGTATCATCCCTGCTCGCTGTTCACAATGCATTAATACGACAAAAAATTGCATACTCTGCAGCAGTCTTACACGGCATTTCCCACACTTCAGAGGAGCGACTTCAAAGACTATTAGCTAGGGGACTGCGCGTCTGCCTAGGTGTTCCACGAGCGACTTCCAGCAGCCTCGTAATAGCCGAGACTCGCCAATCACCCTTTCCAGTCATGAGAACAATCGAAACATGCCGGCATTTTTTTCGCTTACAGACGCAATACAAAGACCGCCCATTGGCACTGGAGATTTTACGAAGGGATAAAAGCAATGTTAATGAAGCAATACGGAACAATCTTCATATATTACCAAGGAATGAATTTTGGAGCTCTGAAGTTGACTATCCTCCGTGGCTGCTTACAATACCAAGCATTGAATTGTCAGTAGATGGTATCATCCGAAAAAGAGACATGTTCATTCAAGCTGCTCAACAACCAGCGCTTTACCAGATGCACATACGGTATCCAGGGTGCATACATGTTTACACAGATGGCTCAAGTATTCCAACCTCTTCGACATGAGCATTTATAATACCGCACCTCAATACTCAGGAATCATATAAATTATCTCGCGCGACATCATCTACAACAGCTGAGCTATTCGCTATTCTGTATGCTATCAGGTATATAAACTCAGCAGCAGACGCGAGAAAATGGGTAGTTTTCAGCGATTCACAGGCCGCATTATCATCACTAGAGACCGGATTTTAGGTAAATGCCTATTTTTCTCCTTGCGTTCCTATCGTGCCACTTTCATATATGAGCATGAATTAGAGGTTAAGAAGGCCTTTTATAGTGTTTTTATAGTGCCTAAAAATGCCTATTTTTGGCGTTCGTGCCTAAATGCCTATAACTGCCTATAAACGCATATTTTCAAGATCGGCGCTTATATGAACACTATTTAAGCTCAAATTTCGTTTTCAAGTGCGGTTTGAGATCGTTATTCATGTCACAGGGCAACATTGACCTTTCCGAAATATATGAGTTTCAACAAAGTCCTCTAGTTCAACCAACTTCCGAAAGAGGACCGCTAGCAGCAGTGAAACGGGACGTGGCGGCCACCATACGCCACAGTGCTGACATGGCGCCAGCACGTTGGAGGAGGATGAGGAAGAGGAGCTGGAGGAGGAGGAGAGGTTGAGGAGAGGAAAAGACGCCATTTCTGCAGCCCTAAATGGGGGCACTTCTGAGTGTCTGCAGGGGGAATGGGGAGAGAGAAGCAAAGATGGGAGAAGGGGAGAAGAGTGGTGTCCATGGCCGAGCACGCGGCGAGCGGCTCCAGTGTCCCGAAGGAATTGAAGAACAGCCCTAAAGACCTGGGTGTGGCTGTGGGAAGGTAGAGAACGAATGTGAAATCGTGGATGGCCGTCACGGGGAAAGAAGAGTGTAGCTTAAAAGAAAGAACAGTGAGATGTGCACGTGGCTTTTGTTTTGTTTGTAATTTACTTCTTTAAAGGGTTACCACCAGGTCACATAAGAAACTGTAGTTAGACACTGGAAGTTGTTGCGTGCCCATTGAAGTGCGTTGTACCACGATAGTTTTTCAAATTGGTTCGTTAGGAGCCTCGAAACCATGATGCGAGGAGGCAAGCTTGATACCCTTGCCACTCGCCCCGTGTAGTCATCACAAGCGCAATTCCTTCCCTGCCCTCTTCGGTATTGGAGCCGCAGGATTACATGACGCATACGCATCAACACGTCATGCGCGTATGCAAGGTCACGCGCGCGTGACTTGCCCGAGCCTGCTCGTGCACGTGCGCCACCACTGTTGTGTCGTTTCTGCGTTCTCGGTAGTGTATTGCCTGTTTCTGTGGGATGGATCTCGGTGCGCGTACGTTTGGTGAGGTTGGCACGGAATTCGCATCCTTACCGCGATACACCACGTCGCACAGCTGAAACGGCTGTAATAGACAATACACCAAAAACACGCGAATCGTTTTCCCGGCTGGCGCCGGCACGACGCGGGGACGGCGAGAAGACGAACGCATGCCAAACAGAGGCCTATTAGTGTATAGCATCTCGCTGCGATTCCAAATAAAAAATAAAAATAAAAACGAGCTAACATTTCGTGTGTGTGTTTTATTATTTCTGTCAGCTTTCATTCATCTGCTCAACAACAGACTGCACAAATTGCACACGTCGTCTCGAATAGTTCTCGCAATGTCACGTGCTATGCTTCTCAATCATGTCCCGCTTAAAGGGCTGGATGTAGCCAGGAAACGGGACATTTTTCGTCTGGTTTTCGGGATATAGCCAGTATTTAACCAGGACCTGATTAGGAGTGTACGGGAAGCGACGTCACACCACCAATGTCTACCTAAAGGAGTGACGTAAGAACAGGACCATTCCTTGTGGTACGTCACCGCCTCCATCTTGAGGCGCGCGCCCGCGGGAAGGGCAAGTGGCATTCAGTTTCAAATTTCACGTCTTTCCGCGACGCGCAGCGTTGCAAATCTTGGCATATGTCATTGTGAGCGCCCAGTGCATACATTACACTTTTAGGTCGAAATGCTCAAAGCTGGTAAGGGGCCCTATAAGGTGTTAACCGACACGGGAGAAATCAACCCTACGAGATTAGACCCAGCTAATACGATGCCTCCCTTTCTGGTCTTTTAGCGGTCTATCTGCTTCTGTGCTGCCCTTCTCAGCCACGACGAAAAAAAAGAGACCGAGGGGTGTGTTGATTCGACGGTGGACACTTGGCTCACCATGCTAGACAATAAAAGGAGAGACCGTGTTCTGCGAACCATGCGGGAAATGCATGGCTATGTTCAACCGTTGGCGCCTTAGTGCTATCATAAAAAACATTTTTTGCTTCCTGTCATAGGTATACAGGTCGCGCACATCTTTTTGTCAAATTATTTGAATTTATGTAGAGATTTATTGTGCCTATATTTACGATTTTGGGGGCCTAAAACGGTGTTTTGCTTGCCTATTTTTGGCGCCTACAATGCACTTTTTAGTGCCTAAAAATCCGGCCTCTAATCATCACTCTCCAGTACAAACACGACGGTAATCAGGGATAGTGTAATATATGAAACACTTAAAGAGCTCACAAAAGCAAGCCAGGCGAAACATGAGATAAAATTCCAGTGGATACCTGGACATTGTAACATTCCTGGTAACACAGCTGCCGATGAGGTTGCACGACAAGCACATCGTAAAGATGTTACTGTTTCCTTACCAATTTCGAAAAATGAATTGCGAAGTGTTATAAAGGCAACAACTTTCCGAATGAGTAAAAATACTTGGTTTGACCAAAACTCAAAGAGCTGTGATTTATATCATATTGATCCATTCATTGAATTCAAAATTACGATAGCATTAGATAGAAGTATCGAAACACTTATTCACCGGTTAAGGCTAGGCACCGCATACACAAAACATTTCTTACACAGAATTGGCAAAAGTGAAACTCCCGAATGCGAATGTGGATTTGTCGATGAAGATGTATGTCACCTTCTTATGGACTGCCCACGCCCTGACACACCGAGACGCCGTCTTAAATCGGAACTATTGGTATTAGACCGTAGACCGTTCAGTATCAAGAAACTTCTGGGCCTGTGGCCAACCGGAGCTTTACAGAAGTACGCTCTAAAAGCGCTAAAACGTTTTTTAGAAGACAGCGCAATTGCTGGCAATTATTAAGAAATAAGGAACGTATATTCATATAATCACATGTCTTACTTGTAATACGCACTATTATATGACAGGCATTATATATGT
>JALIZH010019525.1:0-76310 GCA_030522465.1 Rhipicephalus appendiculatus | reverse complement strand
GAATGTGAACAAGGCATGGTATACTATAGATATTGCACCAACCAGGCGTTTTTGGAGCCACTTGTGATTTCATTGGTGGCTAAGTATTCCACAAAAGAGCGATCTGTTTTAACTTGATCGCGTTAAACAGCTCGTTTTGCAGAGAATCCGGTGTCGGAGCTGGTGTCGGCGTCTTTCGTTGTGAGCCAAAAATAAGCGTTGCCTGTGGGCAAAAAATCAATAAACAATATGAGCATTCGGCTCGTACGGAAGTTGAACCCAGGACTTCTGCATGGAAAACAGGTTTTCTACAACATGGACATGACTGTGCTTGAAACTGTTTCGAAAAGAAAAACCTATAATAATGTCATGTAGTGTGAGGGGCCCCCTTAACACATGTAACATTCCGTGGCAGAAGCGTGGAATAGCACCAGCGTCACACATCTGAATTGCACAATGAGTGGTTGCTTTAAATACTTATCAATAAGCGCGTCATGCAAGTATCAAATAGGTACAGGCGAGTGACCTTTTAAGAAACATTACCATATAAAAAATGTAAGCACGCTGTTCTTGAGCAGGACGAGCAAAGAAACAATGACACAAGTAGCGGCAAGGAAACCAGACGAGCGCTAACTTCAAACTCGCTTGTACGCGTTCCTCGTTCTAAATAAAATGGGCCGAAATAGCCGGGTCAAAAACCAAGACCTGACGCCATTGTGCAGACCGCAGATCCAGCGAAACACAGAGGTGGTTTTACGGTCGTGTACATCCAAATATTATCAAGTGTTTTACGCCCCAAAAGCACGTTATGATTATGAAGGACGCCATTGTGGAGGACTCCGGAAATTTCGACCAGCTGATGTTCTTTAACGTGCACTGACATCGCACAGTATGCAGTATATCTAGCATTTCACCTCTATTGAAATGCGACCGCCGCTTCCGGGATCGAACACGCGGCTTTCGGGTCAGAACCCGAGCACTGTAATCGCTATACCACCGCGGTGGGTGGTCGGATACCTGAATATAATTGGTGTCATTACGCTTTCACGAACAGTTAGCAAAGAGGCGCCGACGAGCTGTATAGCATGTCAGGTGCATAATGAAATACGTTATTTCGGACGTCTTTTATTATGTGCTCTAGAAACGTAAAGAGCGTTGTTTAAATGAAAGCGCCGTATTTAGAATGCTTAAATTCAGAAGGTCATTGAGCAATCTCGTCCCTGTAATCAATCTCGGCCTTTATTTTAGCTCCTTTTTGATCCCTGAAAAAGATTGTCACTGGCAGTGAATATCGCACGGCCTGTTTCCTTCACTCTATAGCGCAAAAAAAAAAAAAAAAAAAAAGACCATTTGTAAAGTGACGCCAACAAACATTAGGGACGTCGAGTCTCTGCATATCCTCAAACCGTCATTACCATATCGTAGGCTGGTATTATTGTCTTGAAATTAGCTTTCTAAGATCACGAAAACGGCAGCGACAAAAGGACGTCCTTAGTTTCTAAAGAAACCCGTGGGGACCGACAACAATACAATCGGACGAAATATGTTGAAAATGACAACAGGCAGCACGCCCTTTTCAAGCAAAGACAAGTGACTTGTGTGCACGCATTCGTTGCAATATAACTGCCGATTCACGATCGAGCAGCCAGCCGACCGCTCGTCGTACGCCTTGCGCTTATCAGTCCGCGATCACGGTTCGCTCTCGGTGGCGATAGTCGATATCGTGCTGCCTTTTTTTTCATGTGTATTGTCGTTTTGTCTGCCGCGCGGCATGCGTCATCGCGCCAATTTTGAAAGTTGAAGTTGAAGGTCCGTACGCCACGTGGTGTGAAAAACGGTGAACTAAAAGCGATGTCCCGAATTCCTGGGTATGGGAACTCAACGCTTTTGTGTTGATTTTGTCATGATTGTTTATAATGTAGCGAAGCCTTGGAACTGAGAAATGGGTTGCACTCTCGAGCGCCTTCTAGTGGGTCATCTCCAAAAAGGACGCCGCTCGCGCTGAGAGTCCGTGCCTGGCCGTGGCTGTTGCTGACGCATTATCGCTGAGTGCCGGTATATAAACACCTTAACAAATTGGTGGAGAGTGCTGTGCTCCCATTCGATGCCTGTGGAGCTTCGATCTCGTACCCTGCCATCTACCATGCCCCAAGACGCTTCCCAGCAAACGCCTCCCCCGTGCCGCCCCTTTGTCCCGGTGTCCCACGCATCTGCGATCCACCCATCTTCGCTGGCGCTGATGGCACCGACGTGGAGGACTGGCTCGCACTTTACGAGCGCGTGAGCGTCCCCAACAAATGGGACGACGACGGCAAGTTGACCAACTTGGTATTCTACCTTGCGGGAGTAGCGAGTTTGTGGTACAACAACCACGCGTCCGATTTCGCGACTTGGTCCGATTTCAAGTCCGCAGTCATCAACGTTTTTGGCCGCCCCGCCGTTCGTAAGCTGCATGCCGAGCAGCGCTTACGCGAAAGTGCTCAGCAGGCCGGTGAGTCATTCACGAGCTATATCGAAGATGTCCTCGACTTGTGCAAAAAAGCCAACGAAACCATGTCTGAGTCTGACAAGATACGAAACGTCATGAAAGGTATTGACGACGATGCCTTCACCATGCTGCTCGCCAAAAACCCTGTCACAGTGGCCGAGGTCATAACGCTATGCCAGGGCTACGAGGAGCTCTGCCGGCAGCGTTCGATGACCCGTCGCTCCCCCTTCACGAGATGTACAGCTTGCTGGCTTGGTGGCCACCTCTGACCAGGCGTCGTTGCTGTCAGAGCTCAAGTCATTCATCCGTGAGGAAATCGCACGGCAGTTCTCTCTCCTGGCCTTTGCCCACCCGCCGGCCGTTCAACAATCGGTGACCACCCTTCTTCCTCCCCTCCGCCGAGCGATTGAGCAAGAAATTTCGGAGGTCATGCCAGCGTACCACCAACAATCTCCGGCTCCTGCGCCCCAGAGTTGCGCTCGTTGTCGCCAAGCCGCCTCAAGTACTTCCAGCGGCTGCCCCTTTGACTTACGCCGAAGCCGCCGCTCGACCTCCGTCCACCGAAGCGGGTGTGCCGGCTACGTATGCTGACGTCGTCCCTAGGCCTCGACTTCAGCCCAACATCCAGTCATTCCAGCCGCCGTTCCGTCCGTCAGGTCTTGCGACATGGGCGCGACCTACCCCGGCGAACCGATGGCGCACACCCGACAACCGGCAAATCTGCTTTGCATGCGGTTACGCCGGTCACGTGGCACGTTATTGCTTTCGCGTGTTGCCGCCTCCTGTCACGTCACCTGTCGCTGGCCAACTGAGCCGTCTGTTTCATGACTCACCCCCGTCCATGCCACCGACGTCTCGCCCAGCCCTATCTCCTCGCAGGTCCACGTCTCCACGACGCCGATCCCTGTCACCCATGCGGCCAAGTTCGGCCGCTCAAGAGCAGGAAAACTAGTCGTCGCAGTCCACGAGGCAAGGGCTGCGACGCTATCGAACTGTGAAAGCCCTCAGAGAAATCCATCGAATGTCATTGACGTGTTTGTGGACGGTGTTCGCGTATCTGCCCTTATCGATACTGGAGCTGCCGTATCCGTTATGGACGCAAAACTTTGCCGCTTACTCCGAAAAGTGACGACACCACTTTCTGGGATGTCCCTCCGTACCGCTAGTTCGCAGAGTATTCATCCTACAGCAGTGTGCACTGCTCGCGTCGTCATTCAGGACGTTCTGTATGTCGTCCAGTTCATCATCATTACTGCATGCTCTCACGACGTCATCCTGGGATGGGATTTTCTCTCCCGCCACGACGCCGTCATTCATTGTGCCTCCGCCGAAATTGAACTCCAACCATTCTCACATTTGACGCCAGTAGACAGTCCCTCGGCACTGAGCAAGATCCTCGTCAAAGACGATACGACAGTGCCTCCAAGCTCGTCAACGGCTGTGTCGGTCTACTGCGCCGGTCTCTCCGACACAATTACTCTCCTTTCTCCATCTGACCATGGTTGCAGTAGGAAAGGGTTGCTGGTACCTTTCGCGACCGTGCAAGTAACTCAGGGCAACACCGCTATTTTTGTGACCAACCCATTCCCGTACATTGTTACGTTGGTTCGAGGGGAATGTCTCGGCAGAGTGGAACCCGTCGACGAAGCACAAGTCCTGGACGTACCCGATGACTCGCACTATCCCAGTTCCCGTTCCATCAGTGCTATTTCCACGTCGGATCCGTCACCTGCTAACGTATTTGGTCCCTCCATTGCTGATAACCTTACGTCGGTCCAGCGTTCCCACCTTCTGGGCCGGCTGCAAGAATTTCGTTCTTCTTTCGATGTCGGGCAAACGTCTCTCGGTCGCACGTCCGCTGTTGCACATCGCATCGACACTGGCGCCCAGCCACCGTTACGGCAACGTCCATATCGCGTGTCGCCTGCCGAACGTCGGGTAATTAATGAGCAAGTAGAAGACATCCTCCGACGCGACGTAATTCGGCCCTCGGACAGCCCACGGGCGTCTCCTGTTGTTCTCGTTGCGAAGAAGGACGGTTCTGTGCGGTTCTGTGTGGACTACCGATGGCTCAATAAGATCACTCGCAAGGATGTTTATCCACTGCCGCGCATCGACGACGCGATTGACAGCCTCCACGGAGCCGAATTCTTTTCTTCTCTCGATTTGCGCTCGGGGTACTCGCAAGTACCCATGGCTGACGACGCTCGACCGAAGACAGCCTTTGTCACACCCGACGGCTTGTACGAGTTCAACGTCATGCCGTTTGGTCTGTGTAATGCGCCCGCGACCTTTGAGCGCATGATGGACACCGTTCTGCGCAACTTGAAATGGCACACGTGCTTGTGTTACCTGGACGACGTCGCTGTTTTCGCTCCGGATTTCGCCACGCATCTCCAACATCTGAAGAAGTTTTCACGCGTGTGAGCAACGCCGGTCTCCAACTAAATCTGAAGAACTGCCGATTTGCAGCGCGGCAACTCGCCATCCTAGGTTACGTCGTGTCCAAGGACGGAATTCTTCCCGATCCGGCCAAGCTTCGGGCCGTGGCCGAATTTCCCAAACCTGCGTCCGTCAAAGAACTGCGCAGTTTCGTAGGCCTGAGTTCGTACTTTCGACGATTCATACGAAACTTTGCCGCGATCATATCACCACTGACGAAGCTCCTTAGAAGTAACGGGCCCCTTGATTCGTGGTCGTCCGAGTGCCACGACGCGTTCGCCAAGCTCCGCCATTTGTTGGCGTCTCCTCCCATACTACGCCACTGCGACCCTACGACCCCCCACGGAGGTGCACACAGACGCCAGCGGCGTAGGCCTCGGCGCTGTCCTGGTGCAGCGCAAATTCGGATTCCCCTGAATATGTCGTGGCGTACGCAAGCCGTACGCTCACGAGAGCCGAGACAAATTACACCGTCACGGAAAAAGAGTACCTGGCGATCGTCTGGGCCCTTACAAAGTTTCGACCTTATTTGTATGGTCGCCCATTTGATGTCGTCACCCACCATCATGCACTATGCTGGCTGTCGTCGTTGAAGGATCCCTCAGGCCGTCTCGCCCGCTGGGCTCTTCGCCTGCAAGACTACGATATCCGCGTGCTATACCGCAACGGACGTCAGCATGCTGACGCCGACGCACTCTCGCGCTCCGCTCTGCCTGACGACACTGCCCCCCGTATCTCAGTATCTTCCATTGCTCAGTATCTTCCATTGCTGTTTCTGTCATCGATGTTCACATGACCGCTACCGAACAGCGCAAGGATAATTGGATCGCCCAGCTGATCGACTTGCTCTCTGATCCGTCCGCAACACTATCCACTCGCGCCTTGCGTCGTCAAGCTCACCATTTCGCCATACGTGACGGCCTCCTGTACCGACGCAATTACAACGCCGACGGCCGGCAGTGGCTACTCGTGATACCCCGCAGTCTGCGGTCGGAAATATGTGAGTCCTTCCACTCGGATCCGCAATGCGCGCACTCTGGGGTATCCAAAACGTACCACCGCATTCGACAACGCTACTTCTGGCGAGGGATGTACCGCTACGTGCAGAAGTTCGTTCGCTCCTGCCTCGATTGCCAACGCCGCAAACTGTCAACACACATGTCTCCGGCTCGTCTACAACCGTTACCTTGCCCTGACCATCCGTTGGTATCGATTTGTATGGACCACTTCCTCTGACGTCGGCTGGCAACCGCTGGGTCATCGTTGCCGTAGACCACCTAACGCGTTACGCCGAAACCGCCGCCCTCCCTGCGGCTACTGCGCGCGATGTTGCCTCCTTCCTGCGGCGCCGATTCATACTGCGTCGCCGTCCACCCCAGGAGCTTCTCAGCGATCGAGGCCGTGTCTTCCTGTCGGAAGTCGTCGAAGCCATCCTCACGGAGTGCCATTCTGTCCACCGCAAAACTACTGCTTACCACCCGCAGACGAATGGCCTCACCGAACGCTTTAACCGCACCCTCGGCGACATGCTTTCGATGTACGTCGCCGCCGACCACACGAATTGGGATGTTATACTGCCCTTCGTCACCTACGCTTACAACACCGCCCCTCAGAGCACTACTGGTTTTTCACCCTTCTTGTTACTATACGGACGGCACCCGTCGCACACCATCGACGCGATACTCCCGTACATGCCGCATCCGTCTGAGTTTGCCCCTATTTCTGACACAGCTAGGCTTGCTGAAGAGTGTCGCGAGCTTGCCAAGACCTTTCCGACGAATGAACAAGGGCGGCAGAAGAGTATTCGTGATGGCTCCGCCACTTCTGAGCCCACGTTCCTCCCTGGAGCGCTCGTATGGCTCTCGGTCCCTGCCTCCGCAGCTGGCCTCTCTTCAAAACTACTGCCGAAATACGAAGGCCCCTACCGTGTCATCGAGCGCACATCTCCGGTCAACTACCTGATCGAACCCATCGAACAATCTTCGGACATGCGCCGTCGAGGGCGTGACATTGTCAACGTGGAGCGTCTGAAGGCCTACTATGACCCGCTCATAGTGACAAGCTGTTAGGTCGCCCGGCGGCTCCCTTTTCGTCCCCGGGGTAATTGTAGCGAAGCCTTGGAACTGAGAAATGGGTTGCACTCTCGAGCGCCTTCTAGTGGGTCATCTCCAAAAAGGACGCCGCTCGCGCTGAGAGTCCGTGCCTGGCCGTGGCTGTTGCTGACGCATTATCGCTCAGTGCCGGTAAATAAACACCTTAACAATAAGATTACCTGTATTTCTGTATATTTTTATATTCTAGAGTGCCGTGCGTTTATTTATTAAGTGTGTTGTGCCGTTTACCGCGTATTAGTCTCAGTTCTTCACCCCCAACCACCCGAATTCATGACATGCATAGAGAGTACAATCTAGCGCTAGCGTCTGGCCGACGTCGCACAGCGATATACCGTGGAATCTCGTTGATATATTTTATTGCGATAGCAATTATATGGACACTCTCGGCTGATTTTCGCCGTCGCCGTCTGTCGACACGTGGTCATGTCCCGGATATGTATATGTATGTGTATATATAAAAAAGGCATAAAGAAAAAATAAATCAGAAGAAAAAAATTCCAAACCAACTGACCGGGGATTCGAACCAGCGACCCCTCGCTCCGCAGCCTGCTGCGCTAGCCAACACAGGCACACGCCATGCTCGTGCCAGCGATATAACGGCGAGCTATTCATATGCCCCATTTGCCGCTCGCGGTATGCAGATCTCGGAACAGCTTGAGCGTGTTTTCTATCACGCAGCGCCTTTACAGTTTCTTTCAAATTGAAAACTGTCCTTGAGATGCGCACGAAAAAGTGGCTCCCTTCTGTACCACTCATGATGTAGAAGGAAAAAAAAAAAAACACCGGGCACACTTGGCGTCAGACGCCACCGCGTGGCAGGAGACGCATAGGGGTCATTCCACGTGCCGCAGTTTAAAAGAAAAAGAAGTATCAAACAGCGTCGAAAAGTCATACAATTTTATAATCAATCCTTGGCCAATCCCCCCTCAGTGGGTATGAGCCATGTCAGAGGCAACAACAACAGCGTCGGCTTCTTCATTGTGGACACTCGCAGCGCGTTGCTCAAATAAAAACGCGTAACAACTGCGACAGTTGTTAGTTCACACTTGTCCTGTTTATACCTATGCGTCCTTTTCGAGCGTCCTTCTTTGTGCTGCCGCGGCGCGTTGCAAGTATCGAGCTGCTTGTCGTTCTTCGTGTGACAAACTACTTTCTTGCTATCGCATTCATTGCTTTGCCCTAGTGGCGAAACTGTGACTTTTTTTTTCGGGTACAGAAAAAAGAAGGTATTACGCGGAAATCGTATTAAGCGAAGAGGTTATAAAACAAGGGAAATATTCCTACTCTGACAGCAACTCAATTTTATTGCACAACCTTTAAGTAGCTGGTCCATTAGCGCTACACTTTCTTCTGTTCAGCGAAAAAAAACACACAATCGGCGCGTTTTCAAGGGCAACCGCAAAGGAGACCAATCGCCGTGCAGAAAAAGCGGCGCAAAGTGGCGGGCACGCGAAAAAATGGCGATACTTGTACTAAGCCGCACAAGTTATGAGACAGCGAAACTCAGCGATTCGGAAGACTAATCTGGTTGCTTCTAGGTTGTTTGTCGGTCTTTATAGATGATGTTCGCTGATTAGAGGTAGCTACTAGGTCGCTGCCACGCTTTAGCTAGATAATGCTATATGGTTTCTGCGCGGAGAGTTTTGAGTTCAACCACAGGCAGTCACAGACACGACAAGGGAACGGTCAGCGTCCTCTCGCAGCCGCCGTCGCCTTTCCTGTTTCCTGGTATACTCTGGTTGTACGTAATCGGGGTCTTCGGCTCGCCGTCGCCGCTTCGCAGCCGTATGTTGTGCAAACTGTTGCCTCCTCCTTTTTTAGTCAACTAGTGCTGAATAATAAGCATTTACCCAATTTCTGTGGCGCATCCCCATTGATGATGATTATAGTTTTCTGTTAGCGCGAATTTCTGTGGCACATACCCGTTTGTCGGGTTAACTGTTGCATTCTTCATTTTTAATGGGCCTGTGGTGAGTTGTGGGATTTTCCCAATTTCTGTGGGACTTACCCGTTAAGGTGATGATAGTGTTCTGTGATTGACTCACAAGGAACGATTTTCTAAACAGCTTGGTTGTTCAAAGGCAAGGAGGAGGCGATGAGGTCGCGCGGTAGCGGCAGAGTATATGGAGTACTTTACCTAGATCAAATGGTTTTACCTAGCGTATTATCATCATCACTAACCCATTGGCACCGTCTGACGGTGATCTTTTTGCCGGACAACCGCGCTTCTCCGACTTAACCGCTCGGCGACGCGCAGATTTTGGCTTGTTGGAACGCGGTTTGAGCTAATATTCCGACGAATAAACGCAAATTTTCCAGGTATATTTGTCAAAATCCACTTTCGCGGTCGTATTGTTCAATTTTGGGCCAAAATGTGATGATATAAATCTCAAGACAATGCGTTATTTTCAGAGGACGTAGGCCAGGAATAATAGGTAAACGTATTAGATCAAAACTCATCATTCAGAATCGCATCCGCGAGGTTTTACAATATTATTGTTTCGTAACCATAAGCCGTCGAACGTAGACGCCACAGATGCCACTTTAGTGTGCCAGTAAATAGGATAGCTTTACGCGATAAAAAAGAAATTTTCTGTGGCTATCCAAGTTTCGTTTCTAAAACGCCAACAGAGGCAGCTCCGCACAGCGGCAAAGCATTACGCTGCGTCCTAGGGATTCTTCAGCACCACATGAATGAAATGCCAACGACCATACATTGCACAAGTAGGCAGTAGACATGGTTGTGGTTGGTAATTCGTTTGACACTTGAACATAATATTTGGCAATAAGATGCTATTATTGCGATAGTAATTATATGGCACTCTCGGCTGGTTTTTGCCGTCGGTGTCGCCGTTGCCGTCATGTCTCGTATATGTATATATATCTATTTATTTATAAAAGCCAGAAAGAAAAATAAGTCAGAAAAATGTTTCCGACGCGTGATATTGAACGAGGGATCTCTCGCTCCGCAGCGCGCGGCGCTAACCGCTGAGCCACGAAAGCGCACATCCTTCATCCTTCCAACGGCAAGCTCTTTATATACACCACTTAACACTGGCGATATGGTACGCGGATCTCGGGGGAAATATCAGCGTGTTCTCAGCATTACCAGCGAGATGGCGCAAAGGGCGCACTCGGCATGAGCCCGCTCGTCGCGACGCGCGCGTTCATGCGCTCGTCTCCCACGCGTACTTTGCCCCGCAGGGTGTAGACGCCCGGGCGCGCGCGCGCGGTTATCTCGCGGTGGGGGGAGAATTGTGCGCCTTGGGCTTTCATCGGAACGATTGCTTTGTAGTTACCGAGCGCTCGAAGGTCACGTCGCTCACTGCAGAGTCCCCATTTGCGAAAAAAGTGCGCTTTTCAAACACAGCGAAGTAACAACTGTGACATTTGTTAGTTCGCGCTCGTCTGTACCTGTGAATACGTTTCGTGCGTCGTTTTTGGTTGAGCAGCGCGTTAAGTCTCGAGCTCTGAACGTTCTTAGTTCGCTCTCGTTCTGTGCGTGTTGTCTTCGTGCGTCATGTGTGCGTGAGTAGCGCGCTGAACGTTTCGATCTACTTGTCATGCTTCGCTTGACATTCCAATTTGTAGCTATCGCATTCATTGCTTCACCTTGCGGCGGGACTGTGACTTTTTCTTTCAGCTTGTTCAACTGTGTTCGACCATTCCAATCGGTATACACGGTATACACGACTCTGCGAGCATCACAGCCATAATGTTGGGGAGGTACATAAACAGCACTAGCGCGAAAACTTTTTTGCACTGTCATGGGCTCCGGGTAAAAGCTGTCCCACCCGAGGTAGGTTGTGAATATCACACACGTCGCAGCCCCGATGCTTGCGTACACAGACGACCTGTGTTGGATGCAGTGTAGCCAACTAGGATAGTGAATTTACCGCCTGAAAAGTGATTTAGGCACTAAAATATCAAAGATGAAATGAAATATGAGGCCTAGTTGCATAATAATATTATCCGCATTATTTTTGGTTTCGAATTATTTGATTACTTAGTACTCTAATGCGACACACGTTCTTGAAGTGCTATATTTTTGCCATAGAGGAGCGCTAAATTGCTTGGGCATTACTGAGTGTTTTCATATCAAAATATCGATCTTCCTATAAATTCCTTGAAGAGGCAGGCGTACTCAGTTTCAGTGGTGTTTACGTATCAAATGGGCGCAGCTTTCTTCTTGTTTGTGGGTTCAATAAATCTCTTCAGTGGATGAAAGACGACAACAAAGTATCGTACGTACGGCTGACAATTCGTTGTGGTGCTGAAGTTTTCTTTTTTTTTCGTTTTCGTGCCTCATCGTGCAGCTACAACACCCAGCACTGTTTGTGCTGCCGCTCAAGACGTCTGCTTGGCTGGGCTGCTCTCACTATAAGCTTGTTGTGGTGGACATGGTGGTTGGCCCATCAAGCGGCAGGGCCAGACTTACCTCTTGCAGAAATCGCCTAAATATTCGGTGGCATCAGATGCTACTTATTCCGAGGGTGGTGTTAGATAGGATGACTTGGATGCCTTTTTACCTGCTAAGCAGTGGTGGTAAAAACACACGTATTTGATCTCTTTCTAAAGCGAGAAGGCTATCATGTACACGAGCACTGTGACGACGACAGCGGCGACGCGCTCATCAACGTCACGGTAAGCCTCAGTGTTATCGATAAACAGAAGCTCATGGCTTTTTGTCAACTTGACCCGTGGTCTTATTCAAGAGGCTCCAGTAAAGCGAAGGAAATATGTCATAGCTGTTGACACAAGCGATTAAAAGACGGTGCAAACCCTACTTTGTCTATTTCAACTCTGTGTTATCAATGTGTGGGCTTATATACCACTGGGCGCGATTGTAACAGCTCGTGTCATATTTGGTGTTGACCCAGAATTTCAAGAAGACGGTTTGAAAAGCATGAGTGTTTGCACGCTGCCATGAAAAAATCGTCCGCGCTCGAAGGCTTGGCTAGCGAAAATTTGTGAAGATTCTTTATGACTGCGAAAATGTTCATTGTCACATGAAGGCCAGACTTGCGCGATACCCAGTTTGACCTTTCATACCAAGGCCCCTAAGTGCCGTAAATGTCTCAAGCTTAGATATGTACAAGGTTTCTGCACAAGTGCCTGGGGTCTGCGCCAAATATGGCGGAAATCACAATGCAAGTTCTTGTGACAGTCCGACATCTCAGTGGTCTTACTCTCATGGTGAATACTTTAAAACAGACAATGTTCAACGCTAAAAAAAATTGTCAGTCCTGACAGAGATAGCTAAGAAAGGCATCAGGAGAACACACGTTTAGCCGTATTACCCGTTCAGCAGCTGCAAATGGCACAACTGAGGATATATCTGCGCCTTCGAAGAATAAATAGTACAGTCAGCGTGAATGGGACCGACGGTGGCAGACGCAACTTCTGCCTTTCGGCAACATCAGGGTCAGCGCTTGCACCAAAAACGTCTTAACAAGAAGCTTCAAAGATCACCCTTCCGAAAACGTGGGAATCTGCTTCCGCCAAGACCGCTAAGATACTGTTGACGGCGTCAGTTCTGTGAACGCCGCTCGTCGAACACCATCAGCATTAGCCGCAGAACAGCATTTGGGGGGCTCTCATTCTAACTCTCGACGACCTTCAATAAAAGTCCTACTCAGACTTCCATGCTATTTAGGTATTCACAGCGACGCTCGACGCGCGGCACCAGCATGCAGGTCTATATTCATTGCACGGACGCCACGCACCCTGTTGATCGCAGAAACGAGAACTGCGACGCTGATTTTCAATGCGTAGCTGCTGTTCAGATTCTCGGGGATAAAGCTGTGACTAGGCCAAAGTATATTTTTGACCTACACGATATTCAGGCATGATATTACAGGGGTGCCCGACCTCTCGGTGTGGCCCGTCATTTCTGCCGTGCGGTGTCTTCAATGCTCACCACCCTTATTGGTGTTTTATTAGATGTGAAGCATCGTATGGCGAAGCTTAATCCGGTGGTGGTGTGCGGCGTGACCACCCTTACTGCGCATGCGCAAAGCCTTCAAAAAATAAGAAACCTCGTCTCCCCCTCTCTCTCTCCTCTAGGCATCCCTCCCCGCGGCAACCACACCCTCACTGCGCATCGCCTCCCCTCCTCTCTCCCCTCCTACGCTCCCCCCTCTCTCCTCTAGGCATCTCTGCCCGCGGCGTCCACACTCCCACTGCGCATGCGCGCCCGACGGGTGGTACACGGCCGCTGCCATTCACGAAGGAACACAGGTGGATGGGCTAACCTTTAGAGCGTATACTGCAACACAGGCCGAGGAGGTCGCCATTGCCCTTGCGGCCTCTCACAGTAAATCCAGATGCATCATTACGGATTCGCGCCGAGCGTGTCGAAATTATTTAGCTGGGTACATATCACCCTTAGCTGACACTATATTGCGTAACTGCATAAGGGACACGGATCCTCATCCGAAACGTATTATATGGACACCGGGCCATCAGGGATTACGGGGGAAATGAGGGTGCAGATGCGGCTGCCCGAGTGCTCATTTCCGGGTTACCTCCGTCAATTCCGATGGACACGGACGGAGAGGGTTACCCTGTCCTCCGGTATAAGGAAATTCTGGATTATTATAAATAAAGTCATCGCCCCTACCCTCCCCCCGCACGGGGGGGGTTGAATAAAGTAGACGAGCGCATTCTGTTGCGACTCCAGACAAATACCATGCTGTGTCCAGCAATAATAAAACATTTCGACCCTACGGTCACAGAACAGTGCCAGCACTGTGGGGAGGTGGCGGACATCTACCACATGGTGTGGGCCTGTCAAAATAACACAGCCCTAACTCCTAACCCAAACCCTACGCGAGAGGACTGGGAGGCGGCCCTGCTCGGCTGCTCAGACCTTCAGGCCCAGCGGGCCTTGGTACAGAGAGCCAGGGCGGCGGCTTCAACCAATGGGGTCCCGGAAAAGAGACTCCACCTAGTCTGTAGGGACCTCTAACGAGGTTCTACACCTCTCTTTTGTTATTAAATGTTTTTCACCACCACCAACACTCCCCGATCTCTCCTCTCCTACGCTCCCCCCCTCTCTCCTCTAGGCATCCCTGCCCGCGGCGTCCACACTCCCACTGCGCATACGCGTCCCCCTCTCTCTCCTCTCCTACGCTCCCCCCCTCTCTCGCCTCGCGACGCCGACGCAGGCCGCGTCTGCTAGCGAGTTTCTTGGTTGAAAAAACCGACTGCTCGCGCTGCACAACCGTTCACTGGCCACCCCGTATATATGGCACTGGATCTTGACCTGCAAGGTGGTGCCGGTGGGAGATTTCTCCTGTGCGTTGTTGAACAATAAAAATTCGCAGCGTGCGCATTAACTAAAAGCGGACTGCGGGTCTCTGTGTCGAGTCGGAGTCTTCTGTCTCTCATTGCCCATTAACAGCGATTAGCATGTTCCAGTAGGAAACACTGCTCCATCACTGCGTGCTTTGCGCCTCCCCAGTTTTCTCTCCTGCGCAACGCTGCGATGAGCGCCAGCATCAACGCCGCCGCCAGTGTAAGCGTTAGCACCCGCTGCTTCGCATCTACACATGGTTCCCTTTAGCGGGAGATGGTGTAATTTTTTGCGATAGCAATTATATGGACAGTCTTGACGAGTTTTTGCTGTCGCCGTCGCCGTCGCCTTCATGTCGCGTAAAAAGTACAAAGTGATAAGATCCCCAAGTGTATCTTACATTCTATGCGCGGGTAATAGCGCGCGAGCGGGGGCGACGAAAGCGGAGATCAAACGAGCCGGCCCATCTCCGTCGCTCCGAAGCGCATGCGGGAAGATCCCCTCGCCTGTTAAGCCTCTTTCACATGCGAGAGACTGAGCGGTGGCGGTCGCGGTGATGGGCGGGGGGTTCCCTCGAGCGACCTTTGATTTTACCAGCGCGACCGTCGCTGGCGCGCTCGTTATCTCGCTTTCTCGGCAGCCGACAGCGAGTGGCTGGCGTACCCTTCTACGTGCTGCGCTCTCAACGCGAAGAGAATGTGCGAATAGGATCTCTGGAGCGGCCTTATCCTCTTAAACCAGTATTTTGTAGAGTTACGGGAGATCGGATCCAAAATACTTAGCTGCCGGCCTCACTTCGTATAACTACAATTTGTTGCTATCGCATTCATTACTTCGCCCTATGCGGTGAAACTGTGACTTTTTTTTCCAAGTTGTGGGGTGGAGATCAATGAGCTTATTGTTCAACATATTTGCAGACGCTTAATGACGCCTCACTCACATTTGTCGGTAGAGAAAATGAAGAATCCACCATTGACATTGCCATATCAACCACTGACGTATGCCTTACTTGGTCACGGGAAGCTGACTTATAGGCCTCAATTCATCAGTCAGTGTAGTTGGTTTTAGAACATACTCTAAGCCGCCAGGCTGCTATCTACGCAATTAAAAATTGGGAAAAGTTCCATCAGCTAATTGCAAGGGTGCCATCGCACGACGACTTGTTTAAACTATCGTGTGGGTGCTTACAACAAGATAATGTACGACGACTGCGGAGCATAGAAAAAGCAAACCCCGACCTTAAGCTCTTTAGAGTATATTCCTGGCGACTCCGCGCTTACAGGAAGTCACAGCGTACTAAAAGAAGTTCTGATTAGACGCTGTATAGCGGCTTAGAATTGCAGCTGTGCAGCGGCATATTGAAAGACTTTGTCGAAAGAGCTACTGCGCACTATGTAGCTCTGCGTCATAGACCTCCAATACCATGCGGCATATGGTATTGGAGGTTTATGACGCATACCGAAGGCTGTCGAACTTTTGTGGTCTGCAAAAGTCCACTGCAGCGTTGTGCATAACGGCTGCACAGGCTCCGAAAGTTCTCGCGGAGAAATTGCTCACCTTTTTTCTCTTCTATATCAAGAAAGAACGCAAACGGCGACTTTAATTCTTTGAGAAGTCATAGTTCCATCACATTTTTTCTACGATCTTCTCTGTGAGTCGGATAAGGCTGATTTTATTCTCGACGGCTGTGCCATGTGCTCACGCTCCCATATTTTCACACTGCTCTATGCAACGACTACGTTACCAAGTTGCACGAAACATCCGATGAGGCATTTCATTGGGTTATCTTAGACGAATATAACAAAAGTGTGGCGAACGTGTCTGATTCCTACAGAACGTAATTTACCTGTGGTGAAGCTAATGCTAAAGCCTGGGCGCCCTGCACAACAAGTTTATTCCTACTGACCAGTATCAAGTAACTTCTGATAACTTCTAAAGCAGATGGAACAAATGGCACTGTTTCGTCTGGACGGCAGAGACTACAGCGGCTCGCTTTCTTTAGTGATGGCATGAGCGGATCTGATCACCAACGCTCAGCTCTCTGAAGTACCTTATACAGTCACTTGAATCTGCTGGAGCGAACAGGAAATCTGAGTATATTCCTTTTTATATTTTGGCGTATATATGTGCACTTATTACAACCGGAATTTCGAATTGGCTTCATTTTGTGGGTGATTTTCTATCGGAGTGCCAAATGAAAGTGCGCGTTAAAGAAGTAACAAGTGAACCTCGTACCCATTAAGTGTAGCGTCACGCAAGGCAGCGTCTTACCGCTGCTTCTCTTCAACAGCGTACAAGGTGGTCTTCCAAGCCAGTTGGCTGAGAGAGGGGAGAGAAAGCAAATTTATTACATGGCAGAAAGGTCGGCCTGACCTTGTGCACTCTAGCCTGCTACTTTGCGCAGGGAAAAGGGGAAAAGGGGAAAAAGTGATGAAGGTGATGATGGAGACATCAAGAGCTGATGCGTATGTACAATAACCACGGAACACAATGGCCTTCTTAAAGCCTAATGTCAAGTCCAGTACTCTTGAGAAAAGTTATAAATGCCCTTGTAGCAGCCGTTGATGCTGTCTGCTCGCACATTGCGGACAATAGGCTAGTTTTTCTTAGAGTGTTCACACCGATGCCGGCCAACGTTGAAGCCTGCGTCTTTCGTTGGAACACGTGAAGAATGTTACTTTCCAATAGGCATAGCAACTTGCGCCAACTGCATCGCTGTATGGGGCAGTGCTCCTTCATACCATGGACCCTTGTTTTCGTGAAATAATAGAGAAAGCTCTGGAAGCGACGTCTGAATACTTGGTGGAAGTTGGCCAACAGGTTTGGCCTGCGAAGACAGCCGTGATTGCTTGCCGCCATAGGCTACACGCTCATGGAAGCCTGAGTGGGCTACACCTCGGAAACATACCTATACGATAGGTATAGTAACAGCACTACCTTGGGGTAATTATCTATAATCACCGCACTTGGCGCCCTGCTGTTACTCTGCGCAGGGCAAATCGCAGTCCCTGCTCAAGTATGTGGCCGCCTTGACTGCCAGAGGCGATAGCTTTGACCAGACGGCAACGCTACAGGTATACCAAACACGTGTACTCTTTTGCGTGACGTATGCCTTCTCAGTCCTGAATGTGCCGCCTAGTTTAATATTCCAGTTGGAACGGGATCATTGTGTTGCCCTCTTAGTCAAGCTTGGCTTACCTCGTGAGGGCCAATACATTCCACTTTTCACTAAAGCACACGAGTTGGCCCTCAGGCTACAAGGTGACCAGAAAAAGTTATATCACATCAAACTTAGGTACCGAGGCCCCATATTGCAAAGCACTCATTAATCGGCCTGTTCAGCGCCAACTTTGTCTCGTGGGGAAAATGGCGACATTGTTCATCGGCATTACTGGCAATTCTTAAGCAAACAGTTCGTTCGCAACAATGAAAGAGCGCATCCATGCATCTTCGCCATTTACCTTACGATTCCAGATATAGGCAAAAGTCCAACCATCCTGTTTCGGCACTATTCCAGTTAGGCCAGTCACACTTATTTGAAGGATTAGAAAATTGTGCTGAACAATGTACTACGGGCACATCTGCACACAGCGACAGCCAAGGCGCTTCTGCAGCTTGCTTGTTCTTTTCAATTGACATGAGACGGGTGTTTAGAATACCTCATCTACAGTTATCAGTGAACTCGGTACCAGCAGCGATTGATCTTGCTCTGGAGTACTGAAAAGAAGAATTTTCAACGTCGAAAGTCGCCTTCCTCACAGACTCCCCGGCTGCCCTTGCAATGTCCCTAAAAAACATGCCGATAGCCCAATTTTCCCGATTTTCTATTAAAGCGAATACGGCCGCTTATCGCATCGCAATAGTATTGAACTGCTGGAGGACAGGTGTAACAAGCGTGATGCCAGTCCACGTCATTTGGTGCAGACGAACGCCACAGCTGCGTTCGCTCGGAGCCTTCCTGCAGCGATACCACGTGACCAGGTGAAGGTGAACAAGGCACAGACGCTCGCGTGACCCTCCTCGAGTCTTTCCGCTATCCACAGTGGTCATCGTTACGTCACCTGTCCGATCAGGTGATGTAGCAAAGTAACAGGCGCTGTAAGAACCTGCTTTTCTGCTAGCAGGTGGGCGCCCCCCTAGCTCGTTCTCCTCGCACGGCGAGAAGGAGCACTCGAAGAGGTGTGAAACCGAGCCGGTGAACGAAACGTTGCAAAAGCGTGAAAGGATCAGGTTTGGCTTACTAAACGCGCGTAGCTCCTGTAGTGTTCGATGTAGGTTACTTCAGAACCTCAACCTCACAACTGCATTTAGAGGTCTGGGTGGTTTAGGCGCTCTTTAATGTCTGCGTCACCGCTGCTTGGTCGCACTAAGTCTCACCATGGATGGCATGCCAGACAGGGCGTGTGTCGTGCGTTTCAGCGCAAGCAACAGCCTAAATGCAGCCATCAAGTAGCTACAGGCAGACGGCCTACCACGAAATATCCAACAAAGGCAAATACACCTGTTACAACACCGGAGCGAAGGTAGCTTATAATAAAACTTGATTGACCACAAGGTCATCTACGTCAATTTTCAAAGGAATACAAAAGAGGCACACCATCATATTGACAGTAAAGCCTAACTCCAATGAACACTGTGCGCTTACTGTTTTTTTATAGTCAAGTAAAACGCACCTTTGGCCTCGCGAAACTCGTAGATCCATTAGGCCAATTTTTGTCGCGGTGCAACACACTAAAACGCTCTTCCTTTCCTTCAACAACAGAGCTATGGAATTCGCTTCCATCTTATATTTTTTTCTCACTATCTGTGGCCGCTTTTGTATCAGCACTTCAGTTGTACCTCGAGGCTTTATCAGAAACGTGAATGCGCTGTTATTTAGTATGTCATAAATCTTTCCACACGTGCCATAGCTGCGAGTTTTTTTTTTTCCTTTTCCTGTACATGCAGCTCTCTTTTATTCTTTTTTTTCTTTCTTTTTTTTCTCTTGTTTTATTGTCTGCTCACCTGCATGCACATGTTACTAAGCATATACGTGTGCGCGAGTGTGACTCACTGGGTCGTTTATTTGTCAATTTTCTATTAAGCTTTTCATGAGGTGCCCGATGTGGATCTTGACTTTTTTTCGTGTATTTCTTTTTCATTTATTTACTGACACAGCGTGTCTTTTGTACTTTGTCTTTTATAATGGATGATCTGGCAGTACTGTTTGTATGCCCCCTCTCCAGTATGAGCCTTTGGCTTACAGTATAAATAAATAAATAAAAGCCACAGTTTCGCCGCAAGGGCGAAGAATGCCGAAGAATGTCGTTGGAATTCACGCGAAGAATGCCAAGCAGCAGATCGAAATTTGGAGAGCGCTGCTAAGGTGCAAAGGACACACGAAAAGAACAAACACAGGACGAGCGCGAACTAACAACGTTCACGGCTCGATACTTAACGCTCTGCTCAAAAACAAAGGGCGCATGAAACATACGCACATGTATACACAGGACGAAAGCGAACTAACAAACTAACAAGTGTCACAGTTGTTACTTCACTGTGTTTGAACAGCGCGCTTCTTTCGCGAACGGGGCCTCTGCAGCGAGCGAAGTCACCTTTGTGCGCTTTGTAACCTAAACGCAATCTTTCCGGCGAAAGTACATGACGTAAAACCTCCCCATCCCCCATCCGATGATAAGCGCGCACGGGGACGTGCACGGGCGACTACGCCGCGAGGGCAAAGGGCAGGTTTCAACGAGTGGCGCCCAGCGCGATTTTCGTGCCATCTGACTGGTTTGCTGGTAAGGCAGAGAACACGCTGATATTCCCCCGAGATCGGCCTACCGCCAGCAGTGAATAGTGTATATAAATAGCTTGCCGTTAGCATGCTGAAGGACGTGTGTTTCTGTGGCCTAGTGGTTAGCGCCGCGCGCTGCGGAGCGAGAGGTCGCCCGTTCGATTCCGAGCGTCAGAAAACATTTTTCTGAATTATTTTTCTTCGTGACTTATTAATTTATACATATATATGCATATAGGGGGCATTACGCTGACACCGACGGCAATAAACAGCCATATAATTGTCCATATAATTACTATCGCAATAATAAATAAATAAATAAAAACTAAGTTTACAAAAGTTCAACCTGAGCCATTTCTGTTTAAATTTGTGCTACCCCGAAGAAGCAAATATTCACGCTTTGAAGGCAGGCAATTCGTAGTCTGCAGGACATGCCCCTGAATCAATAGTTAATTCAGCAAATTAATGAATCATTAAATTACTGTAATGATGACTACCGCGAAAAGTGTGCCATTTCTTCGGAAGGTCTGAGGCCAAAAAAATAATACCATTTATTTTTTTTTATCATCGACATATACATATATTTTTCCGGTCTTTGGAGAATGCCCCACTTCGTGATTATTTCGTAGGGTCTGTTAGCGAAAGCTTTCATTTAGGTATACAGTATCGTACGTCTTCACAGGATGCGTTATAGTGCACATGCTCAGGAATAACGAGCATTGGCCCTTAGCCATGCTATGAACTTTACCGCAATGTACCAGTACAATAGGGAACATTAAGTTGGTTTTGGAAAACTTAATAAAAGTGTGATATTTTAATAGATTAACCAGCCTTCAACAGCCTCTTCTAGAAGCGTCGATAGGCAACACTTATCGGAGGCCATAAGCATTTGCGCTTCAGAAGGCAGTCTACAGTCAGCCGCAACTTCCTCGCTGAATACTGCAACAAATGAGCCGGGATATAAAGGCTGCTTTAACGAAGCAGGGGGAACTGCGATTAGGGGCCGTAAAAGCTCGGATAATTGAAGAAAGTGTCCGCTCGAAACTACACGTTTTTGATATTTGGTACACCTGATGAATTATCACATTTATGTCCGTCATGCTAGTTCAATGAGCTGAAGTTCGGCGAATGGCAGTAGGTGCAACTTTAAAATTCCTGATTGTGTGCCGCATGGCAAAGCGTTTGAGGACCTGCAAAGCTGTATACGTAAACGGAAGTTACAATATAACATTTATTACAGTGGTAAACAAATATGGGAAAACCTGCCGCCTTGTGAAGCCCTAACTTATTTACAATGTAGAGCTGTCGCTGGCTTGATGAAAGCTGGACTATGAACAATTTTTTTTTTATGGATATAGAAAAGCTGCCTCTTGAACCGCGACTGAACAAACCATTTCCGAAAATGAAAGTCGGCGTAATACGAACAAGCTCATTGTACTGAATAATAAAGACAAAACAATCACTCGTGCAAACGAGCTTAAAACAGCGCCATCCACAAATTACTTCTTTACACTGTGACTTGGCATCGTCTAAAGTGTACAATAAAGACGCTGATCGAGAGAATGCGGAACGCTGAATTTATAGCTCTGTTTTCAATCGTTTTCGGTGCTGTGAGCTTGCAGCCACTTCTGCCAAAAAAGTGGTGTAGTCGATTACACAGAAATAGTCGCAGTCATTTGTTTTGACACCGAACAGCCCTTGGTAATTGTTTCCCGAAAAGAGTGGCTCGCGTGCTTCGCGATGCTTAAGGCAAACCAAGATGTCACAGGCATCCGTCGACTGATTGTGCTTGCCCTTTAGTTTATGACGTAGTTCGATGGGCAGAGTTAGTAGCAGGCGCATAGCTGACCGCATAGTATTTATGTTCGGGTCGACGTGAAAAATGCACGCAGTGGTAATATGTGGAGCAGCTGGAAAAGCCTGTCTTACTAAGATCGATCTGTGAGTCGGTAAAAAGCATTCAGTATACCATTGGATGATGGGTGAGCGCTTCCTTGTATGTGCTTTTGTTACAGTGACAGTTCGACTGTAGGTACAGATACAGATGTCGGCTGATTAGAAGGAGGAATACCGGGCTGTAGCTGTAGGAAAGATAACTGACTTCGCATAGGCGTCAACAGAGAGAGAACTACTGGGGTGACACAAAGGTTGGCTTAAAACGCAGAAAGTTAACATATATATTAACAGGATATTTTTAGAAACTTTGCTCTCAAGGTAAACGTATAAAAGTATGATAGAGGTAAACTTACGATTTTTTTTAAGGAATTATGAATGCAGGTAGACCCGCCATTAGCACAAATATAATAGCGTATTCAGCTACTACTCTTGGGTTCTGAAGCTAAACCAAGCCTGAAAATTTCGCAAATTATGATTTTTGTTGCTGTATACTCAGCGCTTGCGAATATAAATAAAGTAAATGAGAAAGGAAGCCGTCAGCACGACAGGGAAAATGCTGGACATCAAGGGATTGCACTCCCGAAAGCAAATTCTTAGGGTTGTAACATTCATATGCGGATGAATTAGCAGTAAAACTGTATTCATATTTCTGCGGGTGACGCCTGTGCACTCGTTTTTCCGACGTGAGTGAATGCAGGCGGTGACGTTTATCCTCTGGCTAATGTTCCTTCGATGCATGCTCCCTGTTTTCCTGTCTGTGTCCTCGCTGCTGCTGTCGAAGCCTGTCCGCTTTGTTATCTTGTTTTTCCCGACACCAACGCGCTGCGTCATCTCGGCGTCTCGCATTATACGGTTTCTCACCATTCTCTACGTTATATTACAGCAGCACCACCATACGAGGCCGCGGCAAGTACCATCGCGTGAACTCCAGCAGCACCATCTCTGGCAGAGCTGGCGTTCCTCACCGCCATTCCGCGTCCATCTCCGCGTGGTGCCAGTTCGATCAGCAGCGCCGTCTCTACTTGCTCGTCTACAACTCTTTTGTCTACATATGGTTTTCGACATACGGACGCGAGCTGCCGAAAATTAAAATATTCTAGATAGATAGATAGATAGATAGATAGATAGATAGATAGATAGATAGATAGATAGATAGATAGATAGATAGATAGATAGATAGATAGATAGATAGATAGATAGATAGATAGATAGATAGATAGATAGATAGATAGATAGATAGATAGATAGATAGATAGATAGATAGATAGATAGATAGATAGATAGATAGATAGATAGATAGATAGATATCCTACCGGCGTTCATTGGACGCTGCCGAAAGAGTGGACCGGTAGCCTAATCAACGGAGTAATTCAAGCCCTGAGAGCGAGCGGCGTCCACGAGCAATGAGCGGTGCACATAGACTCACTAGGTGTCACTGAATAGGGTGGGCCACTATAGAGTTCGCTACAGTTACCACTGGGGATGAAAAAAAACTTCCCCATCTCCCGCTAAAGGGAACCATGTGTGGATGCGAAGCAGCGGGGGAGATAATTAGCTTGAGCGGGAGGAACGTCGCCGCTCTCACTTCACGGCAGCGGTCCGGGCGCTCATCGCGGCGCTCCACAGGAGAGAGAATGAGGCGCGCGCGCTCCGTCATTTTCATACCGCGGAACTACCGTGGCGCCCGTGGAGTATGCAGCTGTCACACCACCTGTCGTACGCGCCGCTCCGTACAGGATTCCTAGAGGAAAGGACGGGGGGGGGACCGTAGGATAGGAGAGAGAGGGGAGGGGACGTGCATGCGCTGTGGGGGTGTGGGACGCGGGAGCCGCTCCGTAGAGTAGAGGATTCCTAGAGGAGAGAGGGGGAGAGGGCGCGCAGGCGCTGTGGGACGCAGGCGCCGCTCCGAAGAGCGGATGATTCCTAGAGGAGAGAAAGGGGGTGAGCGTAGGAGAGGATAGGGGAGGGGACGAGCATGCGCTGTGGGGGGGTGTGGGACGCGGGGGAGGCTCCGTAGAGTAGAGGATTCCTGGAGGAGAGAAAGGGGGTGAGCGTAGGAGAGAGAGGGGGGAGGGGACGCGGGAAGGAGGGACGGACTAAGCCCCCCTCCAAACACATGCAAGCAAGATCAACGAATGGGGTCAACCTGGGCGACAGACACCACCTGCCTAGCCATTACTAAGCAGCCTCTCTGTGCTCTCGGCCATGACTCTGATGATTGTAGTAGGGTTGACGGCCTTCATATTACTACAGTGTTCTGGTTCGCATAATGGGTGCTTCCCTACTTCATGAAAGTGGCCGGACGCGGGACGCGGGACACGGGACGCGGGACGGGGGACGCGGGACGCGGGAGGGACGGACAGAGCCCCGAGCATAAGATGCTTCGCATCTAAAAGCGAGGCTTGAGACACTCAGTCTCGACAACGTGTCGTTCACGAAGGCGCATCTCCGAAGACGGTTCAATGCAATAAATCACGTAGTTGACGGGTGATGCGCGTTCGACAACTTGATATGGACCTCCATATTAGGGCAGTAAGTTTGAGAGACCAGGCACATTGGTAGGAAAGGAAAGCCGCACTAGCTTTTCAGGGAGCAAGGTGGGCGCAGAAGTAGTGTCGCAGCGAATGCTCTTCTGGAGCTCCTGGTCACCTTCCGAGGTAGCGGCACTCTTCGGCTTGTCTCACCGTGTCAGATATGGGCGCATAGGCAGGCACATTTGGCCGGTACGCTAGAATTGTATCGATGATCTGCGACGGGCGCCTACCTTACAGTAGGAAATATCGAGGACACCCAATAGTGCTCTGAATAGCCGTGTTGTACGCGTAGGTGACGAAAGGCAGAATGGCGTCGCGATCTGTGTGGTCGGAGGCCACGTACATTAAAAGCATGTGACCGAGCGTGCGGATGAACGCCCAGTGCGCTCTTTATACCGATTGATTTTAGAGTGGTGCGCTGTAGTCGAGCGCTGAAGCACGTGGCACTATTTAAGAATAGTTCCAACTACTTCGGAAAGGAAGACACGACCGCGGTCGCTGAAGAGCTTCTGGGGTGGCCAGTGACGTAGGTTGAATCAACCAAGCAGGATTGAGGTAATGTCAAGCGCTGTAGCCTGTATAGCTGCCTGAAGTGCAGCAGGTTCAATGCATTGTGTGAACTTGTTAACTGCCGCAATGGCCCAGAGCTTGCCAGCAGCTGTCATAAAAAGGGGCCCGAACTAATCCATGCCGACCTTTCCAAAGGACCTGCTACGGCAAGGAAAAGGTTGCGGATTAGCTCGCAAGAGGGCGCGAGGATTACCGGCGCTGGCAAACGGAGCAAGAGCGCACGGACCTCTAAAAGTCTCTAATTTTAGAGGTCCACATTGCCCCCCAGTAGTGCCACGTTTTATTGCGCTGGTCAGTCTTGAATATTCCAGGGTGTGCGCACTGTGGATCGGCATGGAAAGCGACGCATATTTTGGAACGCAGGCTGCGAGGTACCGCTAAGAACCACACACGATCGTCGGAGCTGTAATTGCGACGGTGGAAGAGGTCGTCGCGGATGGTGAAAACCTGAGCTTGACAGCACTTCGCGTGAGTGGTTGCTGGTTTAGATTAATCAGAGATCAAGCCTGTTATCGACGCAATCCAAGGGTGCTTCCGCTGCTCAGAGGCGATGTTGTCAAGATCTATGGAAGAAACAGTAAGCTGAGATTATGGTGTGAGAAAAATATTTTAGGTGTTGACACTCCGTCGCACGGCACGTCCATATAGTGTTCGGCACTTTCGGTCCTTCGAGGCCTCCACGTCGCAGCGCCTCCCCCCCCTCCCCCGCCCTCCTCAAATGTGCGCGGCATATGCACTGCAAACGACAAGCAGCGTACGTAGGATCCGTAACGGCGTTGCGTACGTGCGAACGCAGCGTTAGATCCATTGTGTAAGAAAAATAATTAATGTTTTTACATCTTGCCGTGAAGGCAGCTGCGGCGTTCACCGCACGTGACGTTTTCCGGTAGCGAAAAACGAGAAAAACCGGGCATGTGTTTCTAGCTCTAGTTTCTAGCGTGAACGGTACTTAAAAAAATACAATTCATGTAAAGGTACTGGCTTGGGCCATTACTAGGAGACATTTTTTTCGTATCCTCAAAGGCGCGGATCTTTCATGACTATGATAGTTTATTCATTCTTGTTTGAACTTTCATTCTTTTTGGCCTGGACGTAAAATCACTAATTGCTGCATGTCTTGCGCTTCTTAAAAATAAGATTTCATCGCGAGTAATAAATACACATTGTGGGCTTTATAAGTTTTTATAATAAACGATAAAATACGGCGGGAGCGAATGAATCGGAACCATTGCTACAATATTGTGACTAAGTTGGGAAAAATTGCATTTTGACCCGTATGCCGCTTCAACTTCGCCATGTAGCGGTCCAATAAAGGTATGGCTTATACGTCGTTGTGTAGTATACTTTGCTGGTATAACATACAGAAGGTTTAAAATGATTTAACTCTTTCATCCCTCTTTTTCTTAATAGTCCTCAAGTGTTGAAAATGTCAAAAGCTCTTCCGGCAAAGGCGACTGAAGTGTCAATTGCGGGCGCACTATTGAATCATCTCGAACGTGTACACCTCACTCACCTAAGAACTATAGTTTCATTATACCATAATTGTTATGTTAGACCATTCATCGTAATTATCACAAGCAAAACACGATGCCCTAAAACATTCCTGCGGGTCATCGACTAAATTTTAATTCTGCCCCTCTGAACTATGAAGCGGTTGAATATTACTTGCCCTTTAATGGTCCACGGGGGAAGATACCGTTCCATAATTTTAGCGCCATTGCCGTTTTTGACGTTTTATACAGCAGTATTGCCAAAATAAATGGCAACCAGTTGTACCACTTGCATTATTCATTGCGAAAAAGCTCCCACTAGTATCCTGCGCTGACTTGCTGCGCAGTGAAGGTGAGGCAAAGGCATACTTCGTGCAACCTTGCGGTTGTATAGGTGGCGAGCTTTAAGAGGGTTCACCAGCGCGAGCTCCCATAGAGAATACATGCGCATTTTGAGGAGCCCTAGCGTGCCCAAATTTGGTCAGATTTACACGGGGTTTTCGGTACTGCATTCTTTTTTAGTATATGGAGGAAATGTTGCGGACAGATATTTTCCTCAGGCTTTCATTTTTTTACAAACCAGAGGCAAATATCCAGAAAAATTGTATTTTTTAACGTCTCGCTCTTTCTTGTTGTCTCCTGAAAAAAATAGCTTAGTTATCTAAATTTCGTCCGCAACATTTCCTCCCTTTTTATTTGCTTGTTGTTATGGTATAATTGTCATGCATGTCAAGCCTCTGGTTTCCATTTTACAGGCTTTGAAAGTGTTGTATGTACTTTTAGTCTAGATTTAAAATTCGCGCCAAATTTAAGAGGCGCGACGCGGCTCCCCCCCCGGTATCACCTATATTCCGCGATCCTACACTCTACCACCAACCTCTCAAATGGCTGTATTCGTGTACAGCGGAGAAAAGTAAGGGTATAGTGAACTAGAATATTCTAGTGGCACGACCGCCACGCCGCGCCGCCTCCTTTGGTGGTCGGAAAGGCCACGGACCGCCGCTAGGGTTTCTCGTGGCGCTACTGCGCCTTTTCCTAGGCGCGAGGAGCGCGCGAAGGGAGCGCGGCCGGAGTCATTCAGCGCGTTAGCGTTAGTTCGGCACGTGTAACATGGCCGCCTGAATCCCGCATATCCTGTTCTACTGCACGAGTACCGGTGCACTCTGCCGCATTCTCTCGCAAGGACCGTGGTGGAGCAGCTGTGTGTACTTAGTAATATATTCCGTATCAACAAACATGTAGCTCATGACATGTCGAAGCGGAGAACGGATTCTCACTGCTTTTGCCCCGGGTTGCCGAAGAGGCTACCCGGGCGCTCCGAAGGCGTCGTTGTTTGCATCTCCCAGGGACGACGATCTCCGCAAAAAGTGGGGAGCGCAACCTCCGGATGGGTTTACAAGCCGCTGACCGAAACTTCAGCGGTGTGCGAACATCATTTCGAGCCAAGATATATCCTGCGCGAATATGTGCACGTGACAAACGTGCGCATTCCCTGAGGAAAACCGTCACTGGTTCTTGATGCCGAGCCAACGCTTTTGCCAGGTTGTCCAGCGTACCTTTCCGTCGTGGCGCCCAAGCAAAGACCTGAGAGAAGAAGGAAAGCAGCCTAACCTGCTGAAGGCGCTATCAGAAAGCGGAGCAGACCTGATGCACCTGACAGTAGCGTAGCCAGAAATTTTTTTCGGGGGGGGGGGGGGTTCAACCATACTTTATGTATGTTCGTGCGGGCGTTTGTATGTGTGCGTGCATATATACGCAAGAAAAACTGAAAAATTTCGGGGGGGGGGGGTTTCAAACCCCCCCCCCCCTTTGGCTACGCCACTGGCACCTGACGAAGTGTGCGACGGCGGTGAAATGAAATGAATGGACGTTAATGCCGCCACAAGTGCGCGACTCTCATATGAAGCTCTTCGCACACTTGAAGTTCCTGCAAACTACTGGTGTCGTATAGAGACAGTTGGCCGCTGCGATCTGATATTTGCGACGACAGTGATAAGCAAGCGTGCAAAGCTGGAGATTTTTTCATGAAAAAGCTGTATGCTTCATGTCTATAGAAGGAAAAATTGTGGCAAGTCATCTGTCAAGGTGTTTTGTAATCTTTTTTTCTCACCTTTCAACCATCAGAATAAAAGAAAGAGCGGTCCCTCTTTTCATTTTATTTGCTGAGCACTGTGTCTTGTGCCGTGACCTCCTATATAATAAGCCAGCACAACTACAGTGTAAACACGTCGTAAGTGTGTGCATGTGATGAGTAATCGCTGTGTAGCGAATGTTAATGGCGTAAGTGGTATATATATATATATATATATATATATATATATATATATATATATATATATGTGTGTGTGTGTGTGTGTGTGTCACGTGATTTATTCATGTGTAAACGTCAATGAAGCATAGGGAAGTCAAGGGCGAACGTCACGGAACGGCAGAAGACTGTAGGATTGGGCGTGTTGGTACAACGTATTATGAGTGCAAATCAGCGCAGCCGACAGGAGGGGACAGAAGAGAGGACACAGAGCGCGAAACGGCAGGCGTCAAGCTGCCAAAATCCAGGCAAGCACAAGCTCGGGTCGCTTGTCTACCACTAGCGCTGCGGCTTGCTTTCTTGGCTGCTTCGTCGTCGTCTCGTATTGTCCCTACAATATATATATATATATATATATATATATATATATATATATATATATATATATATATATATATATATATATATATATATATATATATATATATATATTCTTGGCCGATATATGTATCGACAAACCGCTGAGCCACGCAGTAACTAACCTGGTAGTTTTACCAGGAAGCAAACACGCGCATTAGACGTCTACAACTGCAACTCTACAGGAGTCCACGACGGCCCGACAACGCAGCCGAAGCGCCGAAGCTCCTAGGAAAAGTAGCAGCGGCGCCACCTCGCGGCATCCGTCTGAAAGGCTGACGCCGGAGCCCGGCCGGTCGCGCCACTAGAGTATATTCTAGTTCACTATAGTAAGGGACTTGCTGAGTGAGCTTGAACCAGCTTGCGTATTTTTTTTCTTCGTTTCGTGTTTTTGTGGGGGAGGGGGGTTGCTGCCTCTTCTGCTCCCAAGCGTGTTCCCCGCGACAATGAAGTGGAATGGGAGGCTGATGCAGGTGTACGACCGAACCACAAAGCCGCGTTTCCCCTGTCCTTAGCTAGTCCTTGTCCATAGCTAATCGTCCTATTCAGCGCTCACAGGAATTTGCTGCTGCTGCGGGGGGACAGCGGCGGCTTCTGCAGCAGACTAGCCAAGAGACTCGTGTACTTTCACGCAGTTCTGTCGGTCAGGAATACGCAGAAGCACGACATCCTGGCTCTTTAGAACCTTCATAGGAAAGCAGGCAAATCTGGATTTTAGGATGTAATAGCGCGATCGGCTACCGCGAACTGGTTCTTCAAGGCGCCAAATACGCATGCGTAGATCAGAACATGCTTTGGTCTTTGGAAAGAAACAATTTTTTGATGTTGAGCTGCCACTGTCAAGTGTATGACTCGACACGTGCCCTTCACAACGTGGCAACTCGGGGTGATGGTGCTGGGCCATTCCCCGCCAACTGACCCGGTCTTCACGCTCGACCACCTTAGATGTAATTTTTAAACAGTATCCTTGATCCACATTATCCTCGCTTTTTTGTTGCCAAACATGTATGTATATATATATATATATATATATATATATATATATATATATATATATATATATATATATATATATATATATATATATATATATATATATATATATATATTCCAGTATTACTACTGATCTTTTTTCGTGCCACCGAACAACATTAGGTTTTCGTACACGCAGAGCTTAAATCAATTTTTTTTTTTCAATTATAAGACAAGGAGAAACGCACAAGCCTCGCGGATCTTTCAATTTTCTTTGAAATCTCATGTACTCAAAGTAGCAATTTTATCTATTGACCTAAATGTGTAGATGCAAGAAAGCTGATGAAAGTGTTTCAGAGATAAAATAACGTAAGCAGTGCTGAAAAAAAGAACGTTATTTATTTATAAAAGTTGCTTTTTACGGCATAGTCTATTGGGAATAGTGGTGAGATGGTTCTGTGTTAAAAAAATCTACGGATCTCCACAAAGTGAATGATGACGAGTGGGCGAAGCTAGGTCTAAGGTGGTCTACGTTGAAGTCGGCGACTAGTATAAAGGACACACGGACGGACGGACAGCCGGACGGCGCAGACGATTTTTTCACAGCTGTGTAGCAGGTGTTATGACACGAGTGTGGACGCTGGTACATCGTCGGACAAGGCTAGCCTCCAAGGAGCTTCGCCCTTAAATTAATAAATCTAGTACGTTGTAAATACTATTAATGACATGTCATTGAGGATGTTTAATGAAAGCGCACTTAATACGCCTTACTCCGATGTTGCTGTGCCCGCTTTTCACTGCAGTGTAGGCTGAGGCTTTCGGGTAAGCCCACTCTCGTGCAGTGTTCTATCACGAAGTGAAAGAACGAAGCGAGAAAGATGCGCTGTGATCGGTGGTAGGGAGAAACTTCTATTACTTCTATGCACAGTGGAAAGTTTATTCAAACTGTCACCTCGGTGCGCATGTGCAACCTACGCGTCGCATCTTTCCCAAACCGGCTGCTGAAAACGTCCGATAGCCACTCACAATAAGCAGCAGACAACTGTGAAGACAGGTCATTAACCATTGTGTAGGTTACTACGGGACCCAGTAGCGTAGCCAGAAATTTTTTTCGGGGGGGGGGGGGGGTTCTACCATACTTTATGTATGTTCGTGCATGCGTTTGTATGTGTGCGTGCATATATACGCAAGCAAAACTGAAAAATTTCGGGGGGTTTGAACCCCCCCCCCCCTTGGCTACGCCACTGACGGGAGCGGTGCCGCGAAACGGAGATGCTGGAACCACACGCTACGGGGAGGACAAAGCTGAAGCCCTCCACCGCATTTGCTACGGCTTATCTGGCGGACACCTAGGAACGGCTTGGACAAAGCGTTCACCGTGTTTTCAGGTATTCGCGGGCAAGGTTCAAGCAGCACTACTTTTCGCACGCGGAATGACTAAAACCTTCATGTCCTGGTGACATTTACACGCCTAGAGTGTACTCTAACTTCCCTCCTTTTGGTGGTGTGTAAGTGATGCCATCTATGGACACAAAAAGTTCAAATCTGCGTTGCTTTGCAGCTGGTGAGCCCTCTTAAGACCGGAGCTCTTAAAACTCGAGGTAAAATGACCTACTTAGATGTGGGAGCGAAAAGACGAGCACGAAAGGAAGAAAGTACACACGCAAAGTGTTTGTGTACTTTCTTGCCTTCGTCCTCGTCTTTTGGCCCCCAATTCTAAGAAGCATGACAGACCAACAAGCCCGCATCGCTGCCCTCGTAGAACGACCGCCGTCTTCAAGAAACCCTGCGCGCCTTTTGCCTGGCCGCGCATGCACCGAGGAGCAGCCACCGTCAAACCACGCCCCCCGAAGACGCAGCTGATGCGCTGAGTTTGCCCGGCGTGGCTCGAGCCGAGCACGAGCGAAGAATGTGCACCGCTTGTGCCGGGTGTGCCACATCCAGGTTTGCAGGTTAGTGTCTGGCGCTAGAGTTTGGATATTATTGCAAGGTCTGAGACAGGTTGAGGTTGGACTCTAGTGTGTCTACCCTAAAGAAAGACCTAGCATCAGCCAAGAAGACCACGTTCAGCTCCTAAGATTGACCAACTTCGATGTTTCTTCAGATTTACACAGTGAGTGCAAATTTCTTCATTTTTTGTTCTCGCTTGAAATAAAAGTAGCTATTTTCAAACTTTCTCTACGTCATACCAAAAAAGCATACCACACAACAATGTATAAGCCATATTTTTACTTGGAACACTGCACTGCGAAAATGAAGACACAATATGGGTCAAAATTCTATTTTCCCAACTTTGTCGCAACATTTTGATAATGTTTATGCTTCATTCGCTCCTGAAGTATACCCCGCAGTTTGCGGTCGGAAATGTGTGAGTCATTCCACTCTGATCCACAATGCGCGCACTCTGGGGTGTCCAAAACTTACCGCATTCGTCAACGCTACTTCTGACGAGGGATGTACCGCTACGTGCAGAAGTTCGTTCGCTCCTGCCTCGATTGCCAACGCCGCAAACCGTCAACACACATGCCCCCAGCCGGTCTACAACCGTTACCTTGCCCTGACCGTCCGTTTGGGCGCGTGGGTATCGATTTGTATGGACCACTTCCTCTGACGTCGGCTGGTAACCGCTGGGCCATGGTCGCCGTGGACCATCTAACGCGATACGCCGAAACCGTCGCCCTCCCTGCGGCTACTGCGCGCGATGTTGCCTCCTTCCTACGGCACCGATTCATACTGGGTCACGGTCCACGCCAGGAGCTTCTCAGCGATCCAGGCCGTGTCTTCCTGTCGAAAGTCGTCGAAGCCATCCTCACGGAGTGCCATTCTGTCCACCGCAAAACTACTGCTTACCACCCGCAGACAAATGGCCTCACCGAACGCTTTAACCGCACCCTCGGCGACATGCTTTCGATGTACGTCGCCGCCGACCACACGAATTGGGATGCTATACTGCCCTTCGTCACCTACGCTTACAATACCGCCCCTCAGAGCACTACTGGTTTTTCACCCTTCTTCTTGCTATATGGACGGCACCCGTCGCACACCATCGACACGATACACCCGTACACGCCGGACCCATCGGAGTGTGCCCCTATTTCGGACACAGCCAGGCTTGCTGAAGAGTGTCGCGAGCTTGCCAAGACCTTTACGACGAATGAACAAGAGCGGCAGAAGAGTATTCGTGATGGTTCCGCCACTTCTGAGCCCACGTTCCTCCCTGGGGCGCTCGTATGGCTCTCGGTCTCTACCTCCGCAGCTGGCCTCTCTTCAAAACTACTGCCGAAATACGAAGGCCCCTATCGTGTCATCGAGCGCACATCTCCGGTCAACTACCTGATCGAACCCATCGAACAATCTTCGGACATGCGCCGTCGAGGGCGCGACATTGTCAACGTGGAGCGCCTGAAGGCCTACTATGACCCACTCATAGTGACAAGCTGTTAGGTCGCCCGGCGGCTCCCTTTTCGTCCCCGGGGTAATTGTAGCGATGCATTGGAACCTAGAAATGGGTTGCACTCTTGAGAGCCTTCTAGTGGGTCATCTACAAAAAGGACGCCGCTCGCGCTGAGAGTTCGTGCCTGGCCGTGGCTGTCGCCATTACGCAGTATCTCTGAGTACCGGCAAATAAACGCCTTAACACTATCATTAAATAGAAACTTATAGAGCCCACATTGTGAATATATTCCTCGCGAAAAATATCTCTACTTCTTTTAACAAACGCTAAACATGCAGGATTTCGCGATTTTTCATCAAGGCCAGAAAAATGAAAGTTAGAACAAAAATGAATGAACTGTCATAGTCATGAAAAATCAGTGCCTTGAGATTAAGAAAAAAATTGTTGTGTAGTAATGGCTCAAGACCAGTTATTTCTTATCAGTTATTAAGCGCGACACAGTTTCACTTACGTGTCCAATGTTTCAAGTGCCCCATAGGCGACCAATTATTTTTGCCTGAAAAACCGAAATATAGTGCCTCAAGAACTACTCCTCACTTTCACATATACAAGCATGATTTCTTTCAGTATGACTTGTGCAGTTTCCTAGGACTGTGTTCCCACTTTCGGCGTTTCATTCGGAACATCATCACTCTCATATCACCGTTGACGTTGCTTCGCGGGAATGACGGGCCCCTGCATTTGTGGTTTTCAGAGTGCAACGACGACACGTTCCCAATGTTCCGTCTGTATGTGCGTCTGCTCCCACACTAAGCCACTACGACCCTACGGTCCTAACAGAGGTACACACGGACGCTAACGGTATTGGCCATGGCGCTTTCTTTCCGCAGCGCAAGCCAGAGCTCCCGGAATATGTCGTGGAATATGCAAGTCGTACGCTCACTATACCCGAGACCGATTACATCATCATAGAAAAAGAATGTCTGACGATCATTGGGCCGTTACGAAGTTCCGACCTTATTTGTTTGGTCGACCATTTGATGTAGCCATGGACCACCACGCACTCTCTAAGATGTCGTTATGAAAGCATCCCTCCAGCCATCTTGCACGTTGTCCACCTCGCCTGCAGGACTAGGATATCGGCGTTCTGTACGACCTACGAAAAAAAAAAGAACATGTGTGACTGATTTCTTAGAGTTTTGAGTTGTCACGTATACAACTCTCTTTGAAGAGATACTTGAACTCTCTTGGTGGGTCAAAGTACTTTGAGCCCTAGGAGAGTACTTTGACCCTCTTAGGAAGAGTGAAACGACTGTTATGTGAAGGATTAATTGCCACTCCTGCGGGAGTCAGAAGACTCTTGCCGGTAACACTCCTACGTGGGTAAAATGACACACACCGAAGCGTCAAGCTACTATGGAACTATATTAGGCCACCCAATTGACCCATGCACTACTTTTGCGTGTCTACTGTTCGAAATAGTGAAGCACGTCCAATATTACTTGGCGTTGCGCCCAGTGACCGCAAAAAAATGGTTCAATTCTAGCATCATTTTAATAAAAGTATTAAAAATAACACACCTTTTCCAGCAGAGTAATGAAGGAAGCGCGAAAAGATGGTGTGTGGTTTCTAATTGGGCTGTTGAGGAATTTCTCGTCTACATGCATCTATGAGTATAGCCAACTAAAATGGTGACTGCGATGTGCATAGTTCCATATGCTGCCAAAAAACAGCTGAAATCAGCAGCACGTTTCCATTTTTATTTGTGATAATTATGAATAAATCAAAAAGTAGCGATGGCTGGGGGCATCACACTAGTGACTTGCTATGAAGTAGCTACTGTTCATGCCATGAAAAATGGTATCTGAAAAACAGGATGTGATGCTGAGATGATAAAACGGAATTGTAGTCAGGGTACAGAAATTTTTTAAACAAGTAATACAGAAAAAAAAATAAAATGAAAAACTACAAAAATAACACAGTTACGAATGATAAAATCTGAATATTAGGAGTAGTCTCTAACTGTACATATACACTTGCGTCTCGCAAGTACTTTGTTCTATACAGGGTGTTTCAAGAAATGTCTCGGATAATTCTTAAAAATGGCAGCAGTGCAATATTTACTCGCTGCCGTCATAACTTCTCATTTGCAGTGCCATACATCTTGCGGTACGCAGAGACATGCATTAAAGAAATTAAAATACGTTACTTTTTATTTATTGGCTGTGGACAGTCGGGGGACATGAGAGAATTAGAGCACTTCCTGAGAAGAGTGCATTGTCAGTCTGATGGGGTTCATGATTTAGTTCCGTGCTACAGCTATACCAAGCACTTTTTATTGGGCTACTGCGCTATAGCTCTCGTGTGCTTTCTAAAACTTGCATGTCAAATATCCGAGCATTTCAGAGCGTGCAAGCACAGACACTACGTGGTTGCCTCGGCCTACCACTAAACATGTGAACAGCCGGAACAGTTATATTGGCTCGGAAAATCCGGTTACGACCTCTGTCACAAACGACGCGCGGAGGGCCCAATATATTTCACGATTATTGTCGAGCCATCTGCCGTGCCTGCCACAACAACGACCACAGGCGTCACCTTGTTATGGTGCTTACGTAAAGCCGAAATGCTCTCTTCCGACAAGTGTTTGTAATTTGTTTGTACAATATGAAATAAAATAAAAAAAATCAAAATCAAATTCTCTAATGTCATCAGCTCTAACCGCATTTTGATACCATCAGGTTTCAAACCCTCGGTGCGTTCGCCATCCGCCTTGTGGTGGTGCTTACGTAAAGCCGAAATGCTCCCATTCCGTCCCAGGAATAAGAAGCAGCAAAGATATTTGTAGCATGGCCTGGAAGCTAGAAGCTCTGAAATATTCGCATACTTATATGCTGACAGAATTCATGTATACACGGATGGCTCTACCACCCACACCAGCTCCACCAGTGCCACCATCATCCCACAACGACAAATCAACCTCACTTAGGAGCTTTGTCATGTGAGCAGATAGACTAGTTCGGAGCTTGTTGCGCGGTGAGGTGTCGTCGATTTTATCACGCAACAGTGTTTGGCGACTCAAAGGGGGGCCGTACAATGTCTTTCGTCGGCACTTCGTCGCGGATCTTACGAACTGGCGTGGTAGATACCATAAATGCTCCACTGTGCGATTGAAAAAGACGCAACGTCGTGTTTCAGTGGATACCAAGTCATTACGGTATCTCCGGCAATGACCTCGCCGATGAATCTGCCAGAAAAGCCCAAGCACAAACAAACCTTGATCTTATACCTTTATCAAGGATTGACGCGGCTCGATACTGAAGTAAACTGGAGCAGAACATGACAAACAACACAGTCATCGATTGTGTTCTCCGACCAATCTCTACGACTGTGGCTTCTACTCAGTGGCGTAGCCAGGAAATGGCACACCGAGCCCTTCCCCCCCCCCCCCCTCCGAAATTTTTGTTCGCCATGGCATACGGGGCACAAAATGGCACTCCATCACAGCGGCCTGCCCGGCCCACACTCCAGATCAAGGAGGTGCCCCTCCCGCAAAAAAGTTCTGCCTACACCCCTGCTTCTACCTTTTCTTTCGCGGGAGGAAAATACAGGGTTGTGGCGTCCGCATTTCGGTATAGCATTCACCAACGCCTACTCATTCAATATTGAAATTACCGACAACGCTGAGTGCAATGACTGTGCTGTCGATGCAACTACTCCGCACCTCTTAGGAGCGAAGCTAGTTAGGGTCTAGGCTTGTCCGGCATCCGTCTACCCGCGTCCACACTCGTATCACAACACCTGCTACACAGCTGTGAAAAAGCCACCTGCGCCGTTAACAAAAGCTCAAAAGAAAAACAAACAAAATGCGACAATATACAACACCTACAAGCTCAAACCCATTATACAAGTCGGCGAATTCAACGTGCACATTATTGACTTTGGGACCTACCTTTTTTGGCGACGCTCACTGTCCGCTAACAATGGTGGTTAGTAAAACGTTGCTATAGGCGACACATATGTGTATATGTGAATAAAAAAAAAGGTTTACAATAGACGAACAACAATCATAACTGTGACAGAGCAATACAAAACCCCTACAAGCAAAGCCACGTTATACTAGTCGGCGACTTCAACGTAGGCATTATGGACCTTAGGAACTAGCTTCGCCCACTCGTCATCACTCGTGGAGATGCGTGGATTTTTTTTTTTTTTTTACTACTCGACTTTCTCAAACGAGAGGCTTCACGTCCGTAGTGCTCAAAAATCATCTGGATGGAAGCGCTTTCACTGACAAAAAGGTACTGAGACCATGGGGCTGCCCGTCACAGTTCCGAAAAGCGATGAAAGCGCTGTCGTGTTTTCTCAAGAATACCGGACGGATTCCCCATTTGTGATATCAAACGCTAAACTGTTGCGTCAGCTCAAACACCAACTTTTTTCTCCTCCTCCTCCTCTGTAACTTTCCTTCCCCTTTCCCAGTGCAAGTAAGCCTACCAGGCAGGCTATGTCCTGGTTAGCCTCCCCGGGCTTTCGTCTATAATTATTCTCTCTAAAAAAAAACGACACCTGCTAACTTTTGCACATTGATCCGGAACCGAAACGCGGACTGTTGCCATTCTTTCCAAGGCGTCCAGTGTAAGCTGGCCTTGTTATTTTGAACCATCGATCTAATTCATTTCGTGGTTCTGCGGGCTACTCTTGCGATTCTGGCACGCATGGAGCTCACAGACTAACCAAGGCAAAACTAACGGCACTGCAGTCGTCACAAAGAATGACGCAATTGTTGCTTTCTGCTAGTTGCCCTGATCGGCGCTTGCTTCGGCTTCCCCTTTAAAGGTCAAATTTGATCACTCCGTAATGATTTCCAGATCGCGCTTTTTAGAAATCTCAAAGCGGCAATTAGCTTTTTGTAGGAAGGACTTACATTTGACTCGAACACCTGTCTGCTCTAACTAAAGCGTTATTAATTTTATTAAGGATATAGATGAGGTAGTTATTGTATACACTCAGGCTAGATATCCGCCACTGAGGAAATCTAGTTATGAAGGTATCGACCAAATATCGGATTTGTCTTATTTTTTTCAGTTTTTTAAGACAGGTTTCTGAAACACCCTCTATGCCGTCAAATTAATAGACGCGTACAGCCGCTCTCACATATCAGACTAGGAAGCATCGTTAAAGCGGGTAATTTTTCCAACCCCTCTCAAAACGCGACGTGAGTGTAACCTCGGTGATACGATCACAGCTCATACAAATTTCAGGGTGATACGAATTTTTCCTTGGTCCCGACTAAGGCCCATTGGCCTGCAATGTAATGAAATACGGTGGGTGCGAACCGATTTTCACCCCACGACGTTTGATACAAACCTACGCTACCGCCCAGGTACGAAGAGGTGCTGTCCGCGCTGTCGCGGAAGGAGCGCCAAGCGCGTGCGAGCGCGGGAGACATGCGCGCCGCACCGCCAAATCGTCACAATCGCGGTGTCAACATGCGTGATTGTTGAGGTCGCACTTGGGCGGGACGGCTGTGAATCTCCCCAACCCCTTCACGATAACAGTCATAAGATAGGACCGTAGTTCTGAAATTTTGTGCTGATCTATCACGTCAAAGCGCTTCTTTTGTTACTTTTGCCGCAGTAATCCGGTGTCTTGCGAAAAAGCATGCTAAAACTTGGAAGGGGCTACTCCTGCCGCGGGTCACAACGCATCTGGTTCATTAATTAAATGCGCGCGTACGGGCTGTATATTTACGAGTGCTGGTATGATTGCCGACATCTAAAAACTTAACTGACAATCATTCAGAGATCTTCCTGTCATTGCTGCGGTCCTGAAGCACAGTAAATGAAAATGTACGCCAGCTTTCTTTCGTCGCATGCTAATTTTCCATGCTTTCTGGTGATACGGATTTCGGATGATACGAACAGTTTTGGTGGTCCCATGAGATTCGCATCAACGAGGTTTCACTGTACCTTACTAAATCAGGAAAGACCTTCGTATCTTTTATGATGAAACTTGTTTTGTGCAGTCCATATTCTTGGAGATGGAGTCTGAAAGGCCCACGGTTGACAATTTGCGGTTTGTCTGCCTTGTATTTCGGTATATATGCTTACCTTATTATTTCTATCCGGTCCCTTCGTTCATTTCGACAACAGCTTTCGGTGACATTTTGCAAAAACGATGGGGTGGAGTGACGAACATGCATGTACTAGGAGCAAACAGCCTATAAATTCATGTCGTCATAACCTACTAATCATGGCCAGGAATTGGGGACATTGGCATAGTTGAGGAAGCTCCCACCTGATGCCACTACTGACGCTAAAATTGCGTGCGAGCTACCCACACGAACAGCGAGGCTGACTCATTCAGGCATTGAAGCACCCTCTTCGTTTCGCCCTTCCGCACAAGTTCCCCCAGCATTGCATTCAAAAACTTTGTCAGCAGCGCGAGCTGTTCAGGCACATCTCGATACAATATAGGTGCATATGTGGGTTCTGGAAACAATACGACCGACAAAGACGACCGAGGAAGTAACAGGGTCTTAGCTACACAATAAAGTAGCACGCCAATTGAAAGCGCGCTTCTCAGCCAATCTACAAGCCAGAGTCGTTTCTGAAATCTCTTCTCTGAGCTTTGCAGTCGAACTTGAAAAAGGCCAAAATGGTTCAAAATTGAGGCAGCTCTCATTGCCTGTATGGTAGAACATTCAAATGGCCTGGGGAGGTAGGAGCTTTGTCATTAGAACTACTCCTAAAATGCTCTTGTGATTCCGTAGCATCTAAAACCAACAGACGCGTTCAATATCCTATTTTAACGCGATAGCGTAAAAGAGCTTGTTTCGCAGAAATTCCGGCGTCGATGTCGATGTCGGCGTCGGTGTCGGCGTTGGCGTCGGCGTCGTTGGTTGTGAGCGAAAAATCATCATCTTATCCGTGACTGAAAAATCGGGAAAGATGCAAATAAAATAAATAATAAAAAAAATGCGCCCACCTCCCCCGAAGGGAATCGTGAGGAAATGCGAATGCATTTCGCGCGCGCTTCACTCCATTTATATATGGTGGTTGTGGTTCGAAGAAGGAAAAGGCGCCTGATTTCTGCAGCCAGGTCGGGAGCAAGGCGCAGCGCCCTTTTTTTTTTGCTTTTTCTTGTTTTTTTTAATTGTTTTTATTTATTTTTTAAATTTTTTTTTTCATGTATAGCTCCGCCGAGCTCCGCCGCAGTCCGCTTTTAGTTCACCCGCACGCTGCGAATTTTTATTGTTCAACAACGCACAGGAGAAATCTCCCACCGGCACCACCTTGGAGGTCAAGATTCATTGCCATATATACGGGGTGGCCAGTGAACGGTTGTGCAGCGCGAGCAGTCGGTTTTTTCAACCAAGAAACTCGCTAGCAGACGCTGCCTGTGTCGGCGTCGCGAGGCGAGAGAGGGAGAGGGGGGGAGCGTAGGAGAGGAGAGAGAGAGGGGGGCGCGCATGCGCAGTGGGAGTGTGGACGCTGCGGGCAGAGATGCCTAGAGAAGAGAGGGGGGAGCGTAGGAGAGGAGAAGAGAGGTGGGACGCGCATGCGCAGTGGGAGTGTGGACGGCGCGGGCAGGGATGCCTAGAGGAGAGAGGGGGGGAGCGTAGCAGGGGAGAGAGGAGGGGAGGCGCATGCGCAGTGAGGGTGTGGTTGCCGCGGGGAGGGATGCCTAGAGGAGAGAGAGGGAAAGAGGAGGTTTTTTATTTTTATTTTTTTTTTTGAAAGGGTTTGCGCATGCGCAGTAAGGGTGGTCACCTCCTCAACCTGTCCTCCTCCTCCGCGGACAACGCCAACGCCAACGCTGGACGCCTGACATAGCCCGACTATGAAATGCATTCGCATTTAAAATTTCTGGGTCCGAGTGAGGATCGAACCACGCAGACGGCCCGCAGGCGGCCCGTCTGCGTGGCAAGCAGGTGTTCTACCACACAGCCACGCCTCTGCTTGGAAATACAGTGAAAATAACTTCCTCTGCTTGGAAAGGCAGTGAAAGTAACTTTCATGCTTCGCAAACGCAAGCGTCCTTTATATAGGCGTCGCAATATAACATGTAATATCCCAGGAATATTGCGCGGTACAAGCGTACATTGCCATCGGGCGTCAGAATATGTGACTGTCTATGACTGTCATAATGATTTCATAGTTTAAAGCAGGCCACCCATTACTGCGCGTATTCCCTTAACACCACGTAGTGGGTGCATAGCAAGTATGCACTAAGTGGTTAAAGTAAGCACTCGGGACACGATATCGCTATCGCGTTCAACTCTTAAAGGCGAAGATTAAGCGTCCCCCAATTTTTTGTTGGTGATATATGATTTCTTTTGTGCGTGTGCTTCCCATTCAGTTAAAGTGGGCTGACCGGTCACCACTGTGAGACGACGCAGCCTGCACATATCTCGCAACCCTGGTGATGGTTCCATGGCAACTATTGTGCAAAAAAAATTCTGGAGCCCTTGCCCTATCGAGAAAAATAAAACGCGAGGGAAGCTTGACATGTGCACGCCTGACGTTATACTTCTCTTTCTTTCTTTCTTTCTTTCTTTCTTTCTTTCTTTCTTTCTTTCTTTCTTTCTTTCTTTCTTTCTTTCTTTCTTTCTTTCTTTCTTTCTTTCTTTCTTTCTTTCTTTCTTTCTTTCTTTCTTTCTTTCCTTCTTTCTTTCTTTCTTTCTCAGGCATGGCACAATTCCACCTCCTATCTGTTTCGCTCATCCATGGTGGGAACTTGGTCTTAACCCACGTGCTCAGCACCGCAGCACATCTGTTGTTACAGGTAACAACGATTGTAATGCATTCATGTTCTGGCAACAATGAAACGTAGTGACATGAAACTACAAGTTGCTTCGGTAAAAGATGTGATTGCCATGTCAAAAACCACTGGCGGCCCGCAAAGCCCGCGATCGAGTGAGCATGAATGAGCCTGAATGAGCGTGAACATGTGGCCGGCGCAGCTTCAAGGGCCGCATTTCAAAAAACGCTCACCACGTTTTTCACGTATTATGCAGCTGCCACCACCGCCGAGATCTGTCACTCATGAGCAGTTTCGCATGAATAAATTATCCATGCCTGTGCGGCGGCGAAAAAAATATTGGAAGCTTTGTTATTTTAACTGTGCCCGTTTTTCCTCCACATGCACTTAACACACTTTCTTATTTTCGTAGGTTTTCAGCAGTTGTCAAGTCAGATGGATTCGGTTTGTGTTGCCGTTCTGTTGGCATCTATGCTTTCGACTTTAATCTACTGCCAACAATCCTGTAAGTGTTTTCCATATATGGTTGGAAATAATGCCATTCCATGGATTACATTACTATGCTTAGCATTACGAACCTTCTTTAAATTCATAGACCATAGATATAGATATGGTAAAAAAGAAGAACCCGATTTTCTGCATGAACACGATTTACGAAAGAAAAATGGCTAAACTGAGGTGACGTTTTCTGGAGAAGTGCAATAAGTCTGTGTAGCAACAATATAGCGAGGGTCATGCGAGAAAATTTATTCAACTCATACCTCCCTAATGAACGAAATCGCAGCTGCATTGAAATGACTTCATCTTGCAATGGCGAAGAAGCATGCTTGGTGTGTCCAAGAACAACTGTTTCGAGCGTCAAACAAGTAGCATGCCATAATTTGAATGACAGTCTCGATGGCCTCAATAGCAATAAAATGTTCTGTTTTCACTTCACTTTAGTTTCACCGGAATGGCCAGACAAAGTCAGTACTGACGTGGCGAGCATATAGTGCGCTGTCAAGGTTCAGGGCATGTAGACCTAAGACATACGATGCCACTATATTCCGCACATCAAAAATGGTAATGTTATAACTCTCAGATGCTTGCATAGGCATTTTCATCATGCCATCCCCAGAGGTGATATTTTAGTCTTGTTGCTTTGCCGAGCTGCGGAACTGAAACAAGGCAGGAAGAAAGTAGAAGAAGCCACAGATTATTGCTGATTCATAGTAGGCACGTCCACACCGGTATCGCCTTCATATTGTGCCTCACCACCTTCTTGTGACGATCGTCTCGTCTTTTCATTCACTTTGCGCGGGCTCGACGCTGCGATGTGTGACTCCTGACGCGCCTCCATGCCGGAGCCTGATTGCGTCATTTATGAAGCAAAAACCCTTAGACTTCTCATCAAATGCGAAAATGGACCGTGGGCGTCGGACGCGTCAGAAGAGTGGTGAAAAAATCACGTGATCACGTCACTACATGGCGTGAACATGATGTCATCACTTGACATTGTCGCGTGGTTCAGGCGTGCTGATAACGGAGGCAGTGTAATTTAATTCTGAGGGTTTACGTCCCTAAACCACCATATGATTATGAGAGACGCCGTAGAGGAGGGCTCAGGAAATTTTTACCATCTGGTGTTTTCAAGCTGCGCGTAAATAAGTACACGGGCCTCTACATATCGCCTCCACCGAAAAGCGGCCGCTGCGGACTGCATTTAATCCCGTGGCCTTCGAGCCGAGCGATCGAATGCAATAACAACCAGAAAACACGGCGGCTTATCACTTAAGAAGTGCAAAACCACGTTAGTTTTGGGGGTCTGTGAAGATCGCCATGCTTTCGGAACACACGGACACAGTAGACGCGCTCGAACCAAACCACCATCGTGTACATTTCTTCAACTACTTTTACATCAACGAGCTCGCTAGCCAAATCAAGTGCATCACTACTGATCAACACGCTAAAACAACCTTATACAATGTTCCACTACGCTCAATCAACATAACAAACACAAGGTAACTCGAAGGCGGCGTCGCCGATGGTCGACTCACCACGAGGGGTCCACGAGAAACTACCTGCGGTTGCCGCATCTCGCGATTCCGTTGCAGGAGACGACCATCCCTATCGCCTCCCCAACGCCAAAAGAGACTGTAACTTTTCCCGTGCGCCCACCTAGCTTCGCCGCCGAGCGGCGCCGCTGGCGCTACCGCGCTAACCTTAACGATAATGATAATAACCCGCGCGAGCACAACGCCACCTTCCGCTCGGCGGCCGTCAATCCGAGCTGCGGCTTATCCGCGAGACGGGCGTGCGCCACGAGGCGCAAACGACCTTACAGGTGGTGATAGCACCCCCACAATTTGCATAAAGCTTGCGGATGGGGTGGGGGACGATCGAACATCACTGAGAAGAAAAAAGAGGGGTTTCGCTGTCACCTCGTTTTAGGCGGATATGTAATGGACACTGTGAGTGTTCAGCCTTCTCTCAGCTCAGCCAGGAAGCATAGAAAGCTCTTATGTCGTGCTATATTTCTACGTGGAACACGGTGAGAGTACCGTAGGACTAGGAGTGCACCCGCATAGTGGCCTTATTGAAACCAGGCAAGTACTTGAGAGGTCTCTTCCTATAAACCAAGAGCCCGAGCCAGTTGCATCGGCAAGGTAATGGAATTTATGGTGTTTACAAGACTGAAATGGCTTTAGGACAATGATATCACCTTGCCAGATTTCACGAATTGTATCCTCAGAGGTCCATCTACAGAAAGGGTTGTAGACCCACTTCATCTGCGGAGTAGGAAAGACAATGTCTGGGACTGGTTGGCGCTATTTGGTTAGACGTAAGAGGTGCCTACGATAGCTTCCTTCATGAGGCCAGTCTTCATGCCATTCAAGACGTTCGCGTAGAGCGCCGACCCCACGCATGGATCGCGAGCTAACTTAGCGGACGTGCCAATTTCATGTCGATGGCTGATGGTCACATGTGCAGGGACTAAGTCAGTGCTGGTGTTCCATAAAGCGCGGTGTTCCGCCCTATGCTGTTCAAAATCACACTTGTTGGTCCTAGAGCGGGGCTTCCTGTCACTGTCAAAATCAGCGCGTACGCAGGCAATATTTTCATATAGGCATCTGGAGTAACGCTTCCGCAAACGGAAGCAAGACTACAACAGACTACGTCAAAAACATCCAAGTACTTACGCGGCCCACCCCTGCAACTTTCAACACCAACGTGGGCTCCATTGGCATTAACAAAAAAATCAATGACTCAGCACCCGACCATCGATGACGGAGCAATGGTTCTTACTGTTACGCATTACTGATATTTAGGTATTTTTTTCATTGACCACAATATATCATGCTAGAAGCATATCATGGCGCTACGGACTAAACTAGTCAGTTTTGTTGACGCACTTCGTGTTCTAGCTGAACTAAGAGGAAATCCTTTTGCAAATTCACCAGGCATTGTTTGTGGCGTATCTATGCTACAGTTCTCCTGTGCTTTCATGCATGCGTGCAACATCCATGCGTACGTTTGAAGAGCCTTCAAACACGAACACTGCGAACAGGCTTTCACCTACCGCGGTGTACTAAACCACCAGGCACCTTATAAGAGCCAACCACAGAAGAGTCACGCGCGTTATTCGAAGAGGTTAGGTTGGATACCCGCCGGCAGGAAGTCCACTTTAATTTCTTCGCGTTTATATTATAATCACTACAATACATCTAAAAGACTACAAATACCTTCCCCTATGTCTTCATAGGCTCTATAGCATGTTGGCTTTCATTAAAGTTCTGTATAACTAAGAAACTTGGTGTATTCATGTGGGAGGTCAACATAAGACCTATTGAAAGACGGTGGAGAGATTGTGTTAGAAAACGTGGCCGCCCTATATACGAAGTGTCTCCTGAAGGGGAGGATACCAGAATCTTGGAAGAATGCCAACATGATCTTAATCAATAAGAAAGGGGACGTCAAGGACTTGAAAAATTACTGGCCGATCAGCTTACTGTCCGTTGTCTACGAGCTATTTACAAAAATAATTGCTAACAGAACTAATACGACTTTAGACTTCAATCAACCAAAAGACCAAGCAGGATTTCGTAAAGGCTACTCAACAATAGACCATATTCATACTATCAATCAGGTGATAGAGAAATGCGCGGAATACAACCAACCCCTATACATAGCCTTCATAGATTACGAGAAGGCATTTGATTCGGTGGAAACATCAGCAGTCATGCAGGCACTGCGGAATCAGGGCATCGATGAAGCCTATATAAAAAAAATATTTTAATGAATAGCTGGAGAGGTTTGACCTATATAAACATACTGGAAGAAATCTACAGCAGATCCACAGCCACCATAGTTCTCCGTAAAGAAAGTGACAGAATCCCAATAAAGAATGGTGTAAGGCAGGGAGACACGATCTCTTCAATGCTATTCACCGCGTGTTTACAGGAGGTTTTCAGGGCCCTAGATTGGGCAGAGTTATGGATAAGAGTTCATGGAGAGTATCGTAGTAACCTGCCATTCGCTGACGACATTGCATTGTATGAGTAACTCAGGGGACGAATTACTGAACTTGATACTGAAAGCAGAAGAGGATGATTACTGAACTGGATACGGAAAGGAGAACAGTAGGTCTGAAAATTAATATGCATAAAACTAAAGTAATGTGGAACAATCTCGGCAGAGAACAGCGCTTTGCGATAGATGGCGAGGCACTGTCCTTACAAAAATGGATTTAGGCAGGCTATAGACTATCTAAACACACTTATAGACAATCTATAGACTGTTTAAATATATCTTGGTAAGGGTGGAAGTTGTAAAGGAATACGCCTACTTAGGACAGGTAGTAACCACGGAGCCGAACCATGAGAGTGAAATAACTAGAAGAATAAGGATGGGATGGAGCACATTCGGCAAGCATTCTCAAATAACGAATGGTAGTCTACCACTATCCCTCAAGAGGAAGGTATATAACAGCTGCATCTTACCGGTACTTACCTACGGGGCAGAAACCTGGAGACTTCCAAAGAGGGTTCAACTTAAATTGAGGATGACGCAGCGAGCGATGGAAAGGAAAATGATAGGTGTAACCTTAAGAGACAGGAAGAGAGCAGAGTGGGTCAGGGAACAAATGGGGGGATAAGGATATCATAGTTGAAATCAAGAAGAAGAAAAGGACATGGGCCGGGCACGTAGCACGTCGGCAAGATAACCGCTGGTCATTAAGGGTAACTGACTGTATTCCAAGAGAAGGCAAACGCGCGAGGGGGGAGACAGAAAATTAGGTGGGTAGATGAGATTAAGAAGTTTCCAGCTATGACGTGGCAGCAGAAAGCACAGGACCGGGATGATTGGCGGAACATGGGAGAGGCCTCTGCCTTGCAGCGGGCGTAGTCAGGCTGATGATGATGATGGCGATAGCCAAGAAAAAAGACGAGCGCTTAAGTCCTCTTCTTGCGGCTGCTTTATAGAAGGTTTATGTATCTTGCGAACCTCTTACAGTCCACCCTCTGCAGCTGACCCGGCATGCACATCCCCCCACGTCGCCACTGCAGACGAACCAACCAGGCTGCGCCTACTCAGAACGCCTCAGTACTTAGAAGCATGTCATAAACTGTGCACCAACCATCATCCCTTTAGCGCAACTGTGGACACGGCGTGGAGAACTGGTGTGCCTTAAAATACCTTAGATTTCGAGAAAAAAATAGCGTCTTGCTTGCGCTGGCCTCAGGCAACTCATCTTTGCGTACTTAACCAAGCGATACGACAACTCTACACATCAATACACTGAATGGTCTGCGACATCATGCGCTTCTATTACGGCCTTTTTGATACCACATTTAGGTATCTGCCGGCAGCTCAAGGAAAATCAAGTCATCTTCAATAGCAGAAGAATGCTTTTATTGCGATAGCAATTATATGGACACTCGCGGCTGGTTTTCGCCGTCGGCGTCGGCGTCGGCGTCATTTGCCGTATATGTATATGTATATATATAATCGGCCCCGCCCGTGGTTCTTGAGCGTGAAAAGACGCGAGGGGAGGGGGGTCCCTCGAGCGACCTTCGATTTTACGAGTGGGGGGCGCGCGCGTTATCTCCCCTTCTCGGCGGCCGACAGCGGGCCGGGGGGGGTGGCGACGTTCGATTTTACGAGCGCGGGCGCGCGCGTTATCTCCCCTTCTCGGCGGCCGGAAGCGGGGGGCCGGTGTACCCTTCTACGTGCTGCGCTCTCAACGCGAAGAGAATTCTCTTAAACAAGCGTTTTCTAGAGTTGCGTGGGATCGGATCCAAAAAGAGTTAGCTGCCAGCCTCACTTCGTATAACATTAAAATTTTTCGCTATCGTATTCATTGCTTCACCCTTGCGGTGAAACTGTGACTTTTTTTATAAGAATAGCTGTCCAGTTTGCGTCCGACAAAACCACGGAAATGTTCAATACTGTTTGATGCAAAATCCGCATTGCGAGCCCTTAATTCTTGCTGAATAAGTAAATATTGCGCTTTGTTTTCCAATTCGATACCAGCATTCGATCTCAGAAAACGGAATCTTCGCTCCATTATCTTCCAATGGATACCTGGACACAAATTTGGCAGGGAACCAGCGAGCTCACGCTGTAGCAAAAGCTGCTGTGCATAACGGCTCCGTTAGCCCAAAATCTCATACTCGCGAAGTCACATGAACTCTTTGGTGAGAACACCTTCGCAAGAGTACACAGCTAACTGGCATAACCCAGACCTTCGGTATAGGCGTCTGCAAAAAACAAGCTCACGTGACTTTTCGCCTCCCGGTTAGGTAAACCGAAATCACGCCAGTTTGCAACACTGGATTCGCCGGGGCGTTGTCTTCACTCGATGCTCCGCACACCTTCTCGGACGTGCGGACAACCAGGTCTGTGAGCCCTAACAAGTCGATGAGGCTTTAACATATCTATTGTGCGTCTGCCCTCTACACGTGTCCCAACTGAAGACGCTGGTCCCAACGTCGGCAGGCATCGGTGTGAAAACTTTCAATGAAGCTAGCCTCCTGCTCGGCATGTCTCACTAGGCAGTATCAAAAAACGCTGCAAAAGCATTTATAGACGTTCTGAAGAGCTGTGCACTGGACACTAGGCTTTCAGAAGACCACTCTGCTACGTGGTTATTGTGCATACACATCACTTCTTCCTGTAACCCTCATCAGCTTGATCACCCTTCTTCCACCTTTTCATTTTCCTCGGCGAAAAATAGCAGGCCAAAGTGTACAAGCTCAGGCCTACTTCTCCGCCTTCTAATAAGCTCTCTATTTCTCTCTTCATTGAAATAACTAATGTCAACACAGTGCAACTCCATGTGTTTGGCGATGTGGCCGGCACTAAATGCGTCTGGCACTGTAACTCATGCCCATTGTCTAGCGCGAGATTTCACGCACCGCGCACGCACAAACGGCCCAGCTCTCCCACAGGATTGCCCTGATAAAGACCCTCTATCCACAATTCACGAAATAACATCACACTACAGACTAAGCAGGAGAAAATTCCCTCCCCCCAGCTCCAAGTTGAACAGGGCACAATCTGTCACGTTTGGGCTTCTACAGACACGAACATACATAACGCCCAGAGCAGTCAATCGGATTGATTCTAATTTCCCGCAGTCATGCTGTAAGTGTGGACATGAGTGCTGTTCTTTCGATCACATGCTCTGGCTGTGCCCGTCCAATGCGGGCTCGAACTTACAAGTTGGAGCCCCGCGCTATGCAGTAGGTAGTCGCAAATGGGACTACCTACTGCATAGCACGAACTATGCACATCAACTACAGGCTGTCCAGAGGGCCCGTGACGTCACTGAGAGTCATCATCTCCCGGTTCCGTCATGGGCAGAGCCACCAACTTGATGGGGGGGGGGGGGGGGGGGCTCCGGCTCATCTTAATCAATTTCCTCAGGACGTATCAATAAAGTTCTTGTCACTGGCACTGTAACTCATGTATACCGTTCAAGAGACTGTTGTGAAGGTCATTCGGCTCTCGTCACTTAATTATGCACTATAGGCGTTTACCTTCCCTGTCTTAACACTCAAATTGATCATTACCCAGTACTTCCCTACTGCGCAGAACTCTACTCACAGCTGAATTACTCAATGTTAACCTCGTCTTTTTCTAATTCCAGATGATTTTACCACACTTCCTGAAAAAGACAAATTCATGCTGGGCAACGCTAGTGAGGTTAGTACTTGTTGATGTACTCCTGTTTTTTAAAACGAAGATGCTTCATGCATTGCGAATAGCGATATATTTTATGAAACAATTATTTTAAAACACCGAAGTTTCGCGCTAAAGATGGCGGCTTGAAGTGAAAAAAAATTTGCCTCCATCCCGCTCTGCGAACGTGAATGTCCAGGGAAGTGTATCAAACACCACACATGCGGAGGGGGGGGATATTTTATTATTATTTTAGAGTAATGTAAGTGATAATTGCTTGGTGTTCGTTGTGGTAGACTGTGATTGGTTCTGCGACCACTTTCAGCAAAACGAATTTGTTCCTTTCATCGAGGGTTTTAATCACTCTGATCTTCTGGTGTCTTTAATTTTCAAGGTCTACCCATGGCAGTCTAACCCCCGTATTCAGAAACGCTCCCTTGATTTGAATTTGACTTGCCACTGCCTTCAATGCAGCACAAACGCGTTTCGAACGTGCTGTCATTACACGGTGCCAAGGCCGCGCAAACGCGTTACAAACGCGCTGCCTTGAGGCGGTGGCAAGTCAAGTTCGAGTCAAGGAGCGTTTCTGAATACGGGAGTTAGAATGAAATGAATGAGTTACTAGATGGGTCTCCGTTTTATATATGAAAGCAGGAAACACACACGCGGAGAAGGAAGAGTAGTTTGATGTTATTGAAAGCCCCCGTGTGAAGTGCAAAGCTGCTACAACGTAATATTCACAGGGAATGCGTCGGAGGGTGTTCCCATTGTTCCTGGCGCCTTATCATCCAGCATGCGGTTGTGATGCTTCTTTTGTGGTTTTCTTTATTGAACGAAAACTGAGCTGTATACTGTTTGTCTGAGTGCAAAGAAAGATATGCCGTTTGTGTACAACTGTTAAATGGCCCCTAAACCACCCAGACGTCGAACTTTAGTAGTAGCGCTGCAGATGTGCACGAGTCTACAGCGAACCCGTTCGTCGGCTCGTCTATACATCTCTCCGAATGCCCTTCGTCAGCTTTCGAGGTGACACCGCAAGGAGCTTGCGCACCTACTAGCAAAGAAGCACGCGAGCGCGAGCGTCCGTTGGTGGTTTAGGGGCCTGGCGTTTTGTTTTTTGCCCGCACGCTCTTCTCCCAACTGAGACGAAGAAGAAGAATAACTTTTATCGAGGGAAAGGGATGGGGTTCAGGAGCTCGATGGGTGGGGCCCCATATACAAGGCTCCACTGGCGTGTGCCGCCCGCCGGACGTGTTCCAGAAGCGCTAGTTGCACCTCCGGGTCCGAGCTAGCGAGTAGTGCCTCCCATCGCTCCAAAGAGTTTTCTATTTTATACGCACGCTGTAAGCGATTAAGTTTATGTGGCCTTTTAATGCATCCCCACGAGATATGGTAGAGGGTCGGTGGCGAGTCGCGACACAGCGGACAATCGCGACCATACAAAGTTGGAAAAATTTTGTGCAATCCCAATATATTTGCATAGATCCCCGTTTGAAGTCTACGGAGGTTTATGGCGTCTTCCCCTTTAAGAGATTTGTGGGGACTGCTCGCTGTGAAATCATTGATCTAAAAATATCGCTGGTGTCAACGCTTTGGCTAGTGTACTTGTTTTCGTCCAGGCAGCAACTGCCTTCTTCAGCAGCATGTACATGTACGCTTTATTCATTCTCCGACAACCTCACATGTGGAGGAACAGAAGAGAAATGATGGGCTCAATGGAGAGAACGGGCAGAAAGAAGAGTGTAATCCAGGTATTGCTGGCTCTGGGTTAACTTTCTCCAAAGCGTCGTCTTTAATGAAGAATGTCTATCAAGACGGCGTTGTGTAGAAATCAGCATATAACCAGCAATAGCTCGATTACACCAACAACCACCGGCTACAAAGCAAGCAAAAATTATTGTCCAAGAAGCGAGGCGCGCTGGTTAGCAACGATGGCTATTAGAATTACCACTTCACAAAATTTAAAGGTAAGATTAGCTCTAAGAAATCACCCGCATGACGCATTATACACGGCGTACTGCGAAGTGCGTAAATTAGAAGCGTAGATGTTTCGGTGAGTTGGTTTGCTTCCATTTCTGTGAATCCGGTAGCGCAATGCTAACATAGACGAAGAAAGGAAATACAAGTATAGGCGCATAAACGCTTGTCTTGGTATGTTCTTTCTTCGTCTGTGTTAGGGCTGCGCTACCGAATTCATCAAAACGTGTATATTTGATAAAATACCCGCACCAGCTGTGAGGTACCTTAAAGCCCAACCTATTCAGCCGCGAGCACTCAAAACAAAGTACGCCATTTACTCCCAGCCATTATTCATAATCTCCATAAGTGCAAATGATTCAAGTATTAGCAAATGTTTCACGAAACACGTGTGTCACAATTCAAGTGTTTTGTGAATTACCAAGGGCAACCTATAACAGGAATAAGTTTTAATGAGGCGTTAGTGCATGCGAGCGTCCTCATTGCACCATAACTATAAAAGCACGAAATTACTCTTGCTGAAGTTAAGCGCGGAGTGAAGACATCATCTAAAAGTCGCTGTAATCGCCTACTTTGACGATGTCGTAAGTACATGTCGAAAGTTGTTTGCCGGTAGTCGACGAAGCGGCTAAAGAAGAACCAATTCCTTTCATTCACGTTGCTACATTCTGAATCATACTTGTCTACAGCGGCCGATGCTCCCCCTCAGCCGCTCTTTTTTTTTTGCGAGGAAATATGATATGCACCGACCGACGCCTTAATCATCAATGAGACGCCTTGAGTTATTAGCCGAAGCAGGTCTGCCTTGTGCTCACGTTAAGAGGTGGTTGCACGTCTGTAAACAAGCATCAAATAATTATTGAGGACAAGGCGACACCTTTTCAGGAGAGCCCCTGTCGTGTGACTCCTATACTAATTGTTGGGGATTTACGTCCCAAAACCACGATATGATTATGAGGGACACCGTAATGGACAACTTTGGAACTCAAAAGAATACGAATCAATACAAATACATGTCGCGAAAATGCTTCCAAATGATGTGATTCAGCCAACCAGGAGCTCTTGGTCATCGCCTGCAGTTTTGTTTAAGAAAACAGATGGCAGCCAGCGTCCTTTACACAACAGAAACTTCAGTCAGATGTCCAAGAAAGATATGTGCCCACTTTCACGTATAAATAACTCCCTTCACAGACTTCCGCACGCTCGTTACATTTCAATGGCAAGAGAGCCGAGTGGTGTTCTTGTTTCTCTTCCAAGCATATGCGGTCCCGCACTTACCTTCTACTTTGTAAATATTCATGAAAAGCTTTATAAAACAGATAAATTGATAGATATGGTTCATGTTAAAAGCTCTAACGGATGCATACAATGTCTGGGCATAATTTGCCCTAAAGTAAGGGTGAATGAACGGTCACGATAACTGCTAAAATTTATTCATTGAGTTCACTGAAAGTATATGAGCATCTGGTATAGTTGTGCATCCCTGAGCAGATCTCAACCACGCGCTTCTTTCTATGTGGTCTGTGAGATCTGCCTCGCCGAACTGGTGCTGGGTTGGTGGTTCTCGTTCGGCTTCACAGTTATATTGGATACATATGATATGGGGGGCATAATTGGACCTATGAGAAGGCCTGTTTACCTGTCAAGATAATTCATAAAAATATTTATTTGATTGAAAGAATGAAGGAGAAACTTCATCAATATCAGATGAGAATGAGAATGGGAGAGCCAGGTTTTAAGGGGGGCTAGATCAGGACCCGCGGGCCTCAAATCTAACAAACCAGTCCTCCAGCGTGCTTTGTATACGTCAGATTGTGCTTCTTCATCCAGCTTATCCATGAGCCAGCTCCCCTTAAGGAAGCTGGCTGGGACAGCTTAATACGTGCCTAACAAAGCGCTTTGTTCAGCGCATATTAAGCAATTTGTTATGCGCTTTGGTAAGCGCATATCACTCAGCCCATTCTAAATTAGTCAAGAGAGGAGTTGTGAAAATGTGTTTCACCAAAGCGCTTAGCAAATTATGCATTCACTGTACCGACGAAGCATTCAGTCAGCAGGCTTTACGTCTACAAGATGGTGTTACAAGATGGTGGTTATCCCAGACAGCTCTTGGTGTCAGTCGCTGAAGGAATGTTGAAGCAAGCGCGAAGAGCTAGTAACCCTGAAAGCATGCAAGGAACTTGTGAGCGGGAGAAAGAACGACCGACAGTAATTCCTTACATCCGCCGGGTGTCGGACAATCTCAAGAAAATCGCACGACGCGGAAAAACTGATGTTACTTTCTCAGCGCCTATTAAAGGAATCAGCCTAACCAGAAAAACAAAACCAGAAACGAAAAGTTCTCCGGACTGCCAAGTTAAACACAGGAATAAGTTTGCTGAATGTAAGACCTCAGTCATCTACAGCATTCCCTTAACATGCGGAAAGAGTTACGTTCGGCAATCAGGAAGACGCATTCATGATAGGCTGCGTGCACACAGAAATAAAGTTGGAAAAAGTCGCAAGTGATGGTTTTGTATTGGTACTTGTACTTGTATTGGTGGCCACAAGTGACTTCGCAACGTACTGTGGAAATGCCGCTCTTCTAGCTTTCCCTGTTACTGTGCTGCGCTTTCCGCGGAGGCCTGGCGTTTTTTTTTTTTTTTAATCTCGAGGTGTACTACTGCTCCCTTCGGAGGGGTCCTGCTGCTCTGCTTCGGCAAGAGCTACGTTATTCTGTTGAGGTGGAGTACTTTAGCCCTTTCTTACTGTGCCTGAAAAAGAGGTTATTTACTCTGGGAAAAAGAGTTAAATACGGGACAAGGAAATACTCCCCCAAACAGAGCGCCCAGCACTCTCTTAAGCTTTGGATTGCAGTTTATGGCATTGGCCATCTTGCCATAATAGCGTTCAACGAAATACAAATCTTCTGGATACCTCTTGCGTGGCGCACGAAGTGTGGTGCCAGGAAGTGCTCGAAGTCATCGGCAAGCGCGCTGGGCGAGACGTACGCAGCCACTACCAGCAAGCCGTTGTCCAACCTTGTGGCACACAGTTCACCAACGTCATCTTAGGTACCAAATATTTTTATGGATACTGCAGACATACCCGTACGTAAGTAGATGGCCTACGAATTCGAGGGATTCCTGTGGCACATACTTCGTTTTCGTTTGACACTCGCACTTGCTGTACACAGTAGTGGTGCTTGCCGCACTCGTTCGCATGGTTAAGCCACCGACGGAGACGCCGCCTAACGCAGGAGCAGTGCCTAAGAGCTGCACTCTAAAAGAGCTAATAATGAATAATTCTTGGCGTTTTACGTTCCAAAATAACCATATGATTGTGAGTGACGCCGCAGTGAAAGTTTCCGAAATTTCGACCATCTGGCGTTCTCTAACGTGCACTTAAGTCTAAGTAGGCGGGTCTCCAGCATTTCGCTTCCACCGAAATGCAGCCGTCGCGGCCGGCATTCGATCCAGCGACATTCTCGCCAGCAGTCGAGCAACATAACCACTAGACGACCGTCACGGGTCAAAGGGCTGTGGCTTAAATTGTAAGGAAGAAGACGAAAACGAAGACACAAGAGGTCAGTTCTACGAGGTGGAGGAAGAAGAAGAACTGAAATAAACAGTAATGGCGACCGTGTTGGCTTTGTGATTCTCGGTGTCGTTACAAACTTGGCGCAGCCGACGACAGGATCCTGTGCTACGCCCCTGACCGGCTCCAACTTCCTGAGGACAATGTGCGTCTACATCGCTGCGGGCCGTGAGGATGATGTCAAGACGGTGAGCGTTGTATGCCGTGTCTACGGTGGAAGTACGATGTGTTCGCGCGAGCTTTGAGTGTTCAGTGCACATCGCCGAAAATGAGTGACCACGAGCTTGAAGCGGCAACCGCGCTTACTCCAGGGCGGCGTAGTGAGGACAGGCCACATGATGCAGAACCTACGAAATCGAATACAGCTTTCAGCGACACAAACAACGTTTTAAGAAGTAATATTTTTCAAGCTGTAAACAAACTGCAGGAAGAAAACAGCAAGCGGCAACAACATTTGTTGGAGCATATAATGCGAACAGGTCTTGACCGATATCCAAAAACGCCAAGAGAATTAATTAAGCCAGAGGTCTACGATGAATCATCATCAATGAGTGCTCAGGCCTGGCTTGACTTCTATGAGTATGCGTGCGATCGAAATCTTTGGCAAGACGATCGTGATAAAATCATGAACATGTCATTGTACTTGGGAGGCGTCGCGAAGATGTGGTATGAGGTACGAGCAACAGGAAAGGCAGGACACACTTGGGCGGAATGGAGGCAGAACTTTCTCTCAACGTTCTCTGAAAACAGGTTTCAAAGTTGGGACCGTGCATTAGCCTTAAAATACCAATCTGGTTCGGTTATGAACTACATTTTTGAGAAGTGGAGGCTTTTGCATGCCGCAGATTCTGCTCTCTCCGACGCATCACTTGTGTGTCTGATCATATTGGGACTTCCCAAATGTATGCAGCGCCATGTCCATCTTGGAAGACCACAAACGCCCGAGAAGCTACTACAGATCATGAAGCTGTTGGTTCAACAGCCACAGTCTGCGGCGACAGCAGTGAACACGGCTGAAACGCTCAGCAAACCGGATTCATCTGCAGAATACAATCCAAGGCAGAAAAAGAAGCATAAAATGATCAAAGGAATGTCTGACGATATCTTGTTTCAAATACAAGAAACGATTTTTCTCACTGACCGCTCCAAGTTGGTGTACGTGCCTACGCAAGTTAATGGAAAGAACGTGAAAGCGCTCGTTGATAGCGGAGCGTCTATTACTGTAATCAACAAGAGCGTGATTCCCGAGTTGAATGTAAGAAAGGATTCTCCTGTCATCGTACACGGGTATGATGGAAAGAAACAAGTGCATGATGAATGGGCAGACATCCTTATTGCGTGTCAAGGCAAGAGTACCATTGTGAAAGCACTGGTCCTTCACGGGGTCAAATATGAGCTTCTCATGTCCCGTCCAGTTATGCAAGAACTACGTTTGAATCTATACTGGGATGGGCAAGTTACCACGCAAGATGACCGTCAGCTGGCCACCTTCACAGCCGTCGGCAATCATCCCCGTAAGCCCACTACCGCAGAAGACGTCATTCGCATGTATCCTGAATTGCTTTGCATAGGCGGATACCCAAAAGCGACCTCAAAGTTTCAAGTTCCATTTGAGCTGAGGCCTGGGTGTGCGTAGGGAGAGGTACGGTTGATCTTATTGGACAGATTTAGTTGAGCGTCCGCAACAGCTTTGCGGACACAGTCTGTCATAGGAAAAGGCTGGCAGGCTGCGTCCGTAGAGTTGCTGCGAACGCCCAACTAAAACTGTCTATTGTTTAGCTTGGTTCTCTATACGGTTACGCTTCTCGAGGCGTACGGCTCGTTCTTCCTCCGTCTCCTCGGCTCGCTGTCTCCGCTTCGTTTCGTTCCAACGACCAAGCCTGCCTTCTTTCAGTCTCTCCGACCCACCATAACTGCCGAAGAATCCCACCGAGCCGCCCCTTCTCTTATACGATGGAACGCCGGCTCCTCTTCTGTCAAGTTAGAACAGCGCGACTGAACGCGGACAGAGTAGACCACGCGCGCGCGTGCGCAAACACACACACACACACACACACACACACACACACACACACACACACACACACACACACACACACACACACACACACACACACACACACACACACACACACACACACACACACACACACACACACACACACACACACACACACACACACACACACACACACACACACACACACACACACACACACACACACACACACACACACACACACACACACACACACACACACACACACACACACACACACACACACACACACACACACACACACACACACACACACACACACACACACACACACACACACACACACACACACACACACACACACACACACACACACACACACACACACACACACACACACACACACACACACACACACACACACACACACACACACACACACACACACACACACACACACACACACACACACACACACACACACACACACACACACACACAAACAAACAAACAAACAAACAAACAAACAAACAAACAAACACACACACACACACACACACACACACACACACACACACACACACACACACACACACACACACACACGCACACACACACACACACACACACACACACAGAGAGAGCTGACTTTCAACGGGGAACGCGGTTGCAACGCGCGTTCACCCTCTCCTCTGACGTCATGCCGTATGATGCGGTGAGTGGTGCGGCCACCGGCCACAACGAAACGGCGAGAATACGGCCAATGTGGCGATCGCTACAAAAACAATTGGTTCAGCACACGAGCACTTATTCGCAATGCCCACGAACTATAGGTGGCGCGCTGTACGATTCAAGATGGCGCCCGATGGAGGGTCAATCCGTTTGTTAGCATAGGAACAGATAGGACGTGCGTACGTACGGCCCGTGCCACTTTCACCGGATGAAGTCATGAACTGCAATGAAATGGATATGAGACCGAAATGCTTTCTCAAACCATGGAAGCTCGCCACCTAATTATTTGCCGCGGTGTGAAAGGTCATATTTCAGCTCCGTTACCGTGCATAAGCGATGCTGTGCGAAATCCTGTGCGTGCTGCAGAAAACTTCATGAACTAGAATTGACGTATGACCTGAACGGCACTCCGAGAAACTGTATACCGAGCCTGCCTGACGGATTTGCCGCAGTGGTAGGCCGCTAGCTTGTAGCGTCATCGCTGCTGCACGGGACCGAATGTTTAACGTGGCGATGGTTTGCAAACATACGCCGTCGTCATTACTAGAGCTGTCGGGAACGCGGAGTTACTTCGTCAACGGAACACAAGCATTTAACATCCTATTTAGTAGCGTTTGCGTCACAGCCATGCTCAGACTCAAACCGTGCGCAATTCACTGCACTCGGATGCCGCAGGTTCGTTCAGCACGATCGAAACATGAATATCGAAAAGAACACGCACGTATGCTTTTCGCAACGACGAATTCTTCGACGTTGCGAAAATGCGTCCAACAACTATGCCGATCGGAAGGTACCGGTGAAGTACAGGAGAAGTGAGCCGATAGGCGTGGATTGTGGCCGTGACTGCACGTTTCATCGATCTAACCATTTCGCTTCCCTGTTCCGAACTCGAGTGTTCTGGCGGAATGCGGCGCTCGATAATATCCACAATAATTGCGCTACGTGCAATGTACAAGAAAAACTGTGTTTTTATTTTGATCTCGCTGAAGGATACTATACATTAAATACAATCAAAGTGACTTACGAGCGTGAAAAAACATTAGCGCGCGAGGGGACGTGAAGTGCAACTCGCTCCTCGTGAGTTAGCAACTGATCGTTCATCGTCGCTGTCACACTCCTTCTCTCTCACACACACACGCTTTCACAGCCTTCTCCGCCCAGTGAAAAATCCTCGTCGTCAATGTGGTTCCTCTTAACATCATTGCTGAAAGCAATCAGAAGAATTTCCTCCGCCGAACGACTTCGATTAGTCCTCGTCACAACGTTATCTGGGCGCGCAGAACCTCTTGCTCTGACACCGGTCAACAAACAAATCACTTGCAGAGTGCTGCTGGTGCTGCCATCTATCAACAAACGTACAAAAACAAGAGGCGCAGCGCTGGCCAATTTGAGATTATTGAGTTATACATCGCTAGCTCGCGCGACTTCCCGCCTACAATGTTATAAATTCATGTTCTACAAGAGCCCTGACGAATGCTATATGCAAGTAAAACACGGTGGGTTTCAACTGAGAAGGTCAGACGACAGCGTTTAACTAACCTACGTGGCTACACAAAACCTCGCGAAGCTGATATTTGTACGATGTGGGTCATCGTTGAACGCCCGAGTTGGCAGTGTATTTTCACGACAACTTCGCGTCTCGCAAGAACGAGTCAGATTTATCGTGTCACGAAGGGCCCGGTTTGTTCACTGAAGCAGGAAACATGCAACTCGTAGTGTTTCTTTCCTGCTAACACAGCCGAACAAGTGCGCTACTGCGTAGGGCTGCCATGGTGTCGTCTACTGATCATCCATGAGAGGACGCTCCTAAATTCCGCTAGGGGCGCGACAGTCTATGGGCATTGCGAATAACCTCACGTGATTCAAGACGAGTAGGATTACTCACCGAGTTTGGGTAGCATTGAATAGGCTACTTGTGTAGATTGTACTTGCGGCAGCGGTGGTTATTTTCCAGCCGCCGCAGACATACTGACGCCGACGGCGTTCTTTCTTTAAATTTGCTACATAAATATTGTAAACATATAATAACAGAATTAAGACGCTGCCCACACAGCAAATGTCCCAACATAACACACCTCTTCTTCGACTGTCTCACCCTTCATTAAGTCCGGCTTTGTAACACTGGCGCGAAAGTCTTCTCAACAGAGAACTCTGAATAGATGGCTTTCCCTTGCATTCCTTTGTCAACTTTCTTCACCGAATCAATATATGTATCACAGTTTTTTATGCCTACAGGAATGTTTTTATATAAAGAACTGTCCTTGGAAATAGTACGCGAAATTATTTTGCTTATAGACTCAACAGCATTATGGCTGAGTGCGAGTTTCTTAGAATATCGAGGGAATGGAGTTACACAGCCGCCCTCTACCGGATGCGCTCCGCTTGCGTGCTAGCTAAAATCACACCGGCATGCTCCTCATATGTTTTCTGTTGTAGCTCCAAGAAAACAACACGCGGAAGCCCACGTGCACGTTTCTATGAATACTTTTGAAACAGAAGAAGCTTTTAAAGACAGACTATTAATGGTGGGCAAAATGAAAGCACATAATTGTTTAGAGGCGCTTACTGTTTACAGAATACGTACAGTGGCGATGGGCTATCCCCAAACATCCTTCTTGAGTGCCGGAAATTCATGAAGGCGAAGTATGTGACATACATTTTTAGATTCGTCTGTGTGCATAATTAAATGGGACGTGTCAGAATGAAGCCAGAATTCAGATATCGCGTGGCAGCATCTAATGAACATCTGTAACTGTATGCTCAAGTAACCATTCTTAAGTGCACTATATTGAAGCTTTTCGAGAATAATTTCGTAAAACTTTCGGGAAACAGTCACCTGCGGGGACTTGTGGGCGCCGTCAGGAACATTATTTTTATAAGCTCTTGGAATTATGGTTATGATTATTTCTCAATTGGCGTCGCACTGTAGGTTTATCGATCTCCTTAGCGAGCAATATCCCGTTGCTTTTTATTTTTATTCCAGTACATTCATTCGTCACGGCTTAGACGAAGACGAACATATGCCGTGCATTCGCTATCAATATGATTCTCACCGCTCTCTTTTCATTCCGGTGATGTTGCCAGTATCTATAGCATAAAAACCTGCATACACGAAAGCTGAATACCGCAGGCTTCACGACTGCTGCACTCTAAAAAATGATCCAGTAAAAAGGATGTCTTTTTTGTCCCACAACAATAAGCGTCATCCGGCTTGCTCGCGCTTCCTTTCTTGAAAACTCAGCGCTAGCCACTTTCCTATCAAGAATGCTGTAGAGAAAAGGACAAGCCGCCGTCCCCATGGTGAAGCCCCCCCGATGACCTCTTCTTTATTCGAACACTGATTCTTATCCTAATGATGATTGCCACTCCTCGTCTTCCACACAATTTCCAACATCCTCCGCGCCCCCACAGTGGTACACGACGCTGAGGAACACTAACCCACAGTTATTCCAAGTGTCCGTACGAGTTCCAAGTCAGTCCTGGTGGTGTCATCCGGGCATCTCCTTGCACCTGATTTTCCATCGATGCTTCCGACGCTTGTGCCACGCTCGTGCTTTTGAACGCGTTGACCTTGCTGAGCTTGGGTTGTCGCTGAGAATTCACACTGAATGCTCTTCCAAGATCTCGAGCCGCTTTTTCTCGGGAACCTTTTCCTTGACTTTCTCGTCTTGGCTGCGTTTACTTTGTGAGCATCTGCCTTCCGCCTCCACCTTGGCCTGGGCTGCTTCATTCGCTGCTGTGACACTCTCTTGGCATTTGCCATTTGAAGTAATGTAGCCTCTGCAGTCCACATTCTTCTACACCTTCACATCTGCACCTTTCTCGAAGAGCAACATTTATGAGCTATGCAGACGGTAGGCTTCTGTGTCCTCGTGGTCTTTCCTTTCTTTCTTCTATTTCTCTCCGCTTGTTGCGTTGGCTGTGATTTGAATCCTCCGGTCACATGTAAGCACAGAATTGAGGACTGCCTAATAATTGTCATTGTCATCTTCGGTGTGTACTCATCTTTGGTATCTGGTGGGTGGTCTTCTCAATTTCCAAAAGCTTCACGCTGTTCGATCGGAGTAGTCTCTTCCCCCACAAACACATGAGTTGTTGCCGCTCTCTTCTCATTAACTTGACGGGTATCGCACGTTGATGAGAGCTCTGAAGGCATCGAACAGGTCTCTAGAAGTCGAGGTTGTTCTTCGCTTTTTTGTCTTCGATACTACATTGTCGTGAGGTCGACTCATCTCGCTCGTGAGCGACAATATTGCTATTCGGTACGTAATGGCTAGATGGTGGTGACGCAGACGGAGCGAGTACTTTTCTTACTGCTTCTGTTCTCATCCGTTGTTTTATTTATTCCAAGTGAGCTTGCCGAGTCTTTAAAGCGTCTTCGATCTTATACTCTGCTCTTACCCTTGCTAGAATAATCTGGCGCACATAAACGTCGGCTTCCTCCATCTCCGCTTCCAAATGAGTAATGTGAACTGCGTCTTCTACCTCGTTGTCAATTCCTCTTAGAAGCTCATACTGGTTAGTCAAAATTCGGTGAAAATTCTTCAACTCACTTATTGGTGGGCGATCGTCATGCACAAGACGTTCGATGTTTGCGATGGCTTGCGTGACGGCCTTGCGTACTTGACTCCGCCGTTCCAATAGGGCCTCCATGATCCGGTCCAGTGTCGGAAACGTGAGAAATCACTGGCCGGCCGCGTCACGAGGCAAAGTCGGCGTCAACGCGGAATCCGTCACACAAGTTTCGTTACGACGAAGTTGCGGCCATCGTCGAGATGTCATGCTCGACGATCTGAATCACGGGTAGGGTTAGGCCTCGCACATCAGCTTCACAGAACGGCGGACTCTATATTCAACAAATGCTACGTCACGCTGATAACGCGCATGTCGTTAGTGACCTGAAACTGCCGCGCGCGTGGCGATAATGCAAGGAATGGAAAGCAAGATAGATGACGATTATTGTTGTTGGACAAAAAAGACACCCTTTTTACTCCATCATTTCTTACACTCTGAGAAATAATCGAGTAAAAAGGGTGTCTTTTTGCTACACAATATAATCGTCATCTACCCCGCGTACTTTCCTGGCGTTATCACCGCCGTCCCGGCACTTCCCGGTCACGAACGCCGCGCGCGTTATCGGCGTGATGATAGCATTCTTGATAGGAATGTGCCGAGAGCCGGGTTTTCAAGAGAGGAAACGTGAGCAAGCCAGATGATGATTATTGTTGTGTAGCAGAAATACTCCCAAAATACTCGACTTCAATTTTAAAGTGTAGTGTGTGTGAGAAGGTGGCTATTTGGGCAAGTTGGTAAATCTTCATCTTAGCACAGCGCGCACACACGAACACACAAAGAATAAGGAAGAACCGACGACACGAACGCTGTCTTTTTGTGTTCATGTGTGTGCGCTGTGCTAAGATGAGAAGGGGAAGCATTCTACGAGGCGAAACATCTGGTGTCATGCAGCACGAAGGCGAACAAATCTCACATAACAAAGCTCGCTTAATTAGTTCGCCAAACGACGGCACTAAAGAAGTATCCCCATGAACGTCGAATCGCAGAGAAAAAGGGAAGCGCTTGCAGTGACTATCTGCTAAGTGGGGCAAACACAAGGCTTAGAGACTGCTATGGATAAAAAACGACGCAAGGAATACGAGACACAAACGGACAATACACGAAGACAGGCGCCGGCGCCTGTCTTCGTGTATTATCCGTCTGTGTCTCGTATTCTTTGCGCCGTTTTTAATCATGAATACATACCAACTTGCCCAACTGTGAGTGCCATGGATAGTTCTAACGTACAAAATTTCTTGGCAAGATCTCCAGCAATATTCGTGGCAATATTGTGTTTATCGCGCAACGGGAGTGGCACAGTTACAACAAGAAAAAATTAGGCAGATCCCACGCCTTGTGGGAATCAATGTCACGCGAAGCAGTCGACGAATAATTCTCTATGCGACATTCTTTGGCTTAGACCCAAGCGTTACAAGGTGGATCGACGTGTTATTGCAGGTGTGCAGTTGTGTGCTCATCGTTGGATTACAAGGAACGTCGACTACACTGGCGTTTGAAGGGTACCCCGTGGTCTGACGTCACGTCATCACTAAATTTAGAGTATAGGCGTCAATAGAATCGAAATGAAGTGCACTCTATGGTGCGATGACGTCACTATCATATGCAACTTTTGTTATAATAACATTTATTCCCACCAATTCTATGTTGATGGAGGGGGTGAGACAAAAAGCGACTAGCCGCTTGACTAAGTTCTCACTGCGGTTTCATTAGCGCATTGCTCCTGTGTCGAGAAACGCTTGAATATAGCCTACTGAATCATAGGAATAAAAATGTAATGTTTATTAGAGTCCTACAAAAAGCAGAGCCAACACTGTAACCACAATAATGTTAACCTGACATAACGCCTTTATTATAGGAGTACATATGTAATGTTCATTGCTTTGTTATAGAATTAGATAGGCATCGCTGCAACCTCAGTTGACGTTGTACCGAAATTAAGCCTGCGTAGGCCGTTTTTCCAAAGCAGTTTCCAAAACTGGCGTGCCTGTGTGGTAGAATACGTGACAACTACAAGGAATACTTGGGTTCGTTTCCTGCTAGGATCCTGTTTTTTATTCAATGCATTCGTAGGATCAACGCTGCCCTCGTCGTTGTTTTTCGTAACGCTCTCGCATTTAATTTAGCAATTCCTGTTCTCGCCGTTAGTGGGTAGATATAAACTGCCAATCACCTGTGGCTCATACCCGCATACCGCAGCCCATGGTATACAGCTATGTGCCACACATGTCTGGACAAAAGGGTTTGACGACGTACGCGACCGCGGATTTTCACATTATTAATGATATGACCAAACAGTCATATTCGTCCAACCCCCTTGCTCTCCCATATGAATCATGGTCTACACCAAGTTAAGGACCCGATCACTAGAACACCAGACGTAAGCGGCTAGATAAAAAAGATACGTAGGTAGAAACGCTCAAAGTGTTTGCAGTTCGCTAAAAAATGTTTTGCGTTTAATACATGCGGCTCTGTAGAAAACAAATCTAGAAGTCTACGAAAGCAGTGCGCCTTCGGAAGTTTATCGATGCTAGATGATCGCCATATTCTCTTCTTTCTTCTCTTCTTCACCTTTCTGCCTTCACGGTATTTTCACTTTATCTTCGTCGCTCTGCGGTCGCGGTTAGGTTAAGTTTGCGGAACACTGTAACAAATAAGGTCGGGACGGGGCGATTCCGATTTGGAAAGAAGCGACCTAGTTTTGGGGTCGATATGGAGGCCAGCTTGCAGTAGAAAGGCGTCATTAGTCGCTCATCGTGCACGTGCGAGTGCCTCACAGAGCGCTTTCCGCTACTCACCAAACATCAGAGCCCCAAGCCGACACCGAAATTTTCCTCGCGGAAGTCCTGGCCACACAAGTCCGTCGTAGCCGATGACTGTTTACCAGTTCTAAGTTTCATAATCTAAGCTTCTCGCCGCATCTTGCCCTACGGTCACGTTGGTAAGACCAAATTGAGATCCGTTGTGTAAGTCCGGTATGTGGCAGCGAGTATTGGCCTACCATATAACGCACCTTCAAAGGCAGAGAGCGTATACTGTGGCGATTTCAAGTATTCTCAAGCGCACAGTCGAAGTACGAAAGCCTCCCCACCTAGTCAGAATCGCAGCACATGTGGCAGTCTAAAATATTGTCAGCTCGTGTCGGTGCTTCCGAAGCAGACGATGCTACCGCTATGGCCACGTGATTCTACCAAGCACGTCACGCTGATGGTGGCAAAGCACCGATTAGATTTCGAATGTGCGGTTTCGATCAATCTATCCGTTTTCTTAACGCAGTTGTTAAACGCCGAGGAACGTCTGGTCCTATATTGGGGTGTCAATGGAGCAATGAACGAAGACCGGGTTTGTTGGACGTCACAAAAGCATGGAAATTCCAGTTTCGGAGTAGACCACCACCAAATACGCTTCAGGACAAATGAGAGTGCGGTGAGCTGTGTTTAATTTTCTTGTTATACAGCACTGAAGTTCAACAGCACCTGTACTATTTTCACGATTTTATGTTAATAATAGTGACCATGCGCTGCGCGCTTAGGAAGCGAAGAAACATCACGATTCTGTGCCCGATCATTTAGAAAGCAGGTCAGAAAAAGAAAAAAAGCTTAAGGAAAGCCAACGCAGTCTTAAAGCAACTGTTCGTTCAGAACTTCTCTTCTAACGTTATAACGGAAACAATTCATCAAGGAAAAGTGCCATACTTTTGACATGCGGGAAGCAAACACTATAATTATTGTTGACAAATATAAGGGATACAACATAATAAAACTTTTCGAAAGGGAAACGCAAACGGCAGAAATATCTGTCATTCCATCGTTTTAGAGTAGTGTAAAAATGGCACGCCCGTTCACGCAGCTTGAAAGTTGAACATTAATCAATAGATAGACGCACTCACACTCAACGAAATCATAGAAAATGCAGATATATAACAGCTAAGACTGAGAGTTAAACAGAGAAAGCTATTCATTGAAGGCAAGAGCTATTGAGGACTACAGGCCTTATGAACCCTCTGAGCAGCAGGGCAGGAAAGATAGTACCGCCAATCTAAAGCAATTCTTCGTCCATTGTCTCCTGCTGGCAGCAACGTCTAGTTTATTCATTCTTGTCACGGGCGTCAAACATATTGGTGTAATAATTAAGCTCTAAATCGGTGCACATCACAACCGCAAATTTATTATCTCAACTGTGAAATCCTGAGAGTGCAAGTAACCGTGTCATATTCATTGTGCCTGTAAATGTGTAACATATCATTGCGCGCGTTCATGAAAAGTGACATCGATTCAATCTGCCAAATGGGCATATTGAATTTAAAAAATACATTTTGAATTATGAGTAAGTTACGCAAAAAATGGCTTCAGTGTTTTTCATGCTTAGTTTCCACAGTATGACGTTTAGCTAAGTGCTATGAGATTTTTACTTGGCACAATGTTTATATACATCATAAGGGGGGGGGGGAGAGGCAATGATCTCTTCTCGCCACCTCGCCCGCAAAAACTGCCGGACTAGCCCTAAATAAATGTCATTCATTGAGGAGGAGGTCCAAGAGTAACATCTCTTAGGAAGACCTGTTGTTGAAGAGGAGGAGTGGTTGAGGAGAGGCAAGGGAGCAAATTCTGCAGCCCAAGCAGTGGCAGTAGGCGAATGTGGAGAGGGTCATAAAGATGTGAAGTGGTAGTAATAGAATGGGAAGAGGGTAATAATATTATGAAAAATAGAGGAGGAGAGGAGAATGTGGTTTATGGCCAAGGATGCGGCGGGCGGCTTTTATAGCCGGTTGTCCACTTCCCAAGAAAGCAAAGAACTGCCTTGAAGACCTTCGTGTGGTTCTGTGCAAAAAACAGGAAGTATTTCTGTGTAGCCTGGCGACAAAGTGCGGCGAGCAAGGCGGCTCGTAGTGTTTGACGCGCTTGGCATACGCAAAACAGGTGCTCAGTCGTTTTGTTTGGCTCATACGATGTGTACGCAGGTGACGAGGCTCGGCCAAGGCAATGACGCGGGCCGCAGGTCAGGAGCAGCCGATGCGTAAACGAAGTACGAGAGGCAGCTTCCCCCCGGGAGAGACTACGGTCAGGCAGCCGGGTCGCTGGTTACATTCTGGCTGCCGGTTAGTCGCCGTGGCCGCTTAGCAGTAGCTATCTCAAGTTGAACCTCGAATAGTTCGAGGTGACCTGAGCATGGCAGACAGCGACGGTGGAGTGATCCGCTTATTTTGCCAGTGCGTCGCTCGATAGAAAGCTATGCAGGGAGACACGAACGCCGCTGGCAAGGGGGAGCGTACAGCTTGGTGACGTGCGGTAGGGTTCCCAAGCCTACCCGCTTCGGTTTAGCCATGGCCAGCTGCGCGGCTCTTGATTCGCATGGTACAGCCATGGGGCACACTTGAGAGTCTGCCAGCCGAAGGTCCACGGCCAGTGTAGCCCAGCCGTCTATGCAGCAGTAGAGCTGGCCGCAAAAGGGAGCCAACAGAAGGCCATCCTCCCAAGTGCTGGCATTACGCAGGCGGCTTTGGTTGAGCCTGTGGTTGAGAGGACTGAACTGTCCGAGAAGAGAATAGGCGTTCCAGCCAGCTCTACTTCGAGTGTGGAGGCAGCCGCCTTCTGGAGAGCGTGCGTCGTCCGACCCGTTATGGAGACCTCAGTGCTTGGCCGACTCTCACGCGGAAAAAAAACATCCAGAGGGGAAATCCTGTGCAAAGCGCAGCATGTGGCCTCCAACGCCCAGGGCTGCTACTGCGTGCTGCACCACTTGGTGTGGCAGACCGTCGAAGGTGCTCTGTACGTCCGGAAGCCCTAGAAGGGCTTCTGGACGTTTTGCCTCTTCCTCGTATATTCTAGTGCCGAGAACACGTCACCAAGTGAGTCCGCGACGCAGCGGTGGCGCCGAAATCCCGTCAGCTGCTGCGGGAAGTAGTCCAGGGCCCTGGCAATCTACTCAATTTGGACCAGGACAATTGCCTCCGTCACCTTGCAGGCGGCAGAGGTGAGGGAGACTCGCCTGTACGAAGAGGGGGGCTGAGGCCGGCTTTCAAGGTTCTATTAATGGCGTGACGATGCCAGTAATCCAGTTCACCAGGCACTGTCCGCTGTTCCAGATGTCGTTGAAGTAATCCAGAAGCTAGGCATTCTCACTGTTTGCTAGGTTGCGGAGAATCTGGAATGTAATAGTGCCAGCTGCCGGTGTACTGCGCCGTTTCGAGCGGTCGAGCGACATGGTCGGTTCATAAGGTTGGAACGGTTCATCGCACAGGGCTCCCACTCGCTTGTTGGTAAAGCAGTGTGGTGGATATGTGGCATGCAAACTAGTCCTTCGGAGAGTGAGGCCTGCGTAGGCGGTCATGGAGGTATTACCGGAAATTGGCTCGCCAGCAGGTTTGGCAGAGCCAACCCCGTGAGGCCTAACGAGATGGCCATTTTCGATTACGCTAACGATTGATTGGCCGACTCTGTAGCGACTGCAGAAGCCGCCTCGCAGTTGAGCTACGCCAAGAGCTGGAGGTGGAACTGCAGACACCTTCCGATCTCTGCTTCTATCATCCTTTTGCGTGGCGTCTACAGACAGCGTCCAGCCTCCTGAAGGTCATCCAGTCTTCGTCCCAAAGCTCTAGATGGCGCGGCGCGCTTTCCTTCTCTAGAGTTACTGTATATGGTAGCATATACAGTAACTCTACCCTTCTTCACATGGTCCACAGCTGTAGCTTTTTGAGCTCAGGAATGGTGTTTCCTAGCTGGGTTCTAGACACCATGGTAGCCACCTGAGCACTGTTGATGACGTGCTGCGGGAAGTCGCCCTCTGCAGGGGTCGCACTGAGTCTTCGGAAAATGTCCCCACTGACCGTGGAGCAAAGCCGTCCTCTCATAGGTTCCTGTGCATTTTTCGCGGTAGACACCACAACAGTGCCATAAGAGAAGGGGCGTCTGTGCGCCTGGAATTTGACGTCTCAAAATCTCCTAGGGTGTCAATTGTAAGTACAGGGGGTGCTATGCAGAATGGCCCGACATTGGCGAAACTCGGCAATGTTTTCGAGCACTGGCGACAACCCCTTTTGAACGAATTAAGGGTAAGAAAAGGTATAAAAATCGAGCCCTGAGTGCACGCTGTGTTCCGTTGGTTACGATGAAACGCAATGTTACGTGAAGGCTGGTCCACAAAGTTGGGTGATGTCTTCGAGCCTGCGGTATCTCCTTTCGTTTGATTGTCGTTCCAATGAGTGCAAAAGTGCACCCATGCTAAGAATGTGTCAGGAGTTTTTACTAACAGTTTTAGAGGTAAGGGTTGATGAAATTAATTTTCAGCCGTTTAATGCCGGCACTACACATATGTTTAGAATTATTAGTACTGTGGTCTCTGGCATCAGCAGCTGCCGAACGCCTTTCAAAAGAAGGCGGAGATAATCGCCGAGGCCACGTGCATTGACCTCTACATTCTAGCGCGTTGCTCCGCAGGCGCGCGATCTCTTCATCGTCGGCTCGCTCCTCGAGAACGTGCGCGCCGCTAAATAGCTACGCGGTAGACCTAATAAGGTGAAGCCACGTTCTGACCAAGTTTATCAAGGCAAGTCATGCTGACACCAAGCTAAATGATCCACGTCTTGCTGAGACTAGGCTAATTGAGCCATGCAAGACTAAGAGCCTTTCCTATGTAAGACTACATTAATTACGAGCAAGCTACCCACCATGGTGGTTTCGATGGAAGCGAGAATGCTTGAGGTCCATGTACTTAGATATGCGTGCATGTTAAAGAACCCTAAGGGGTCTAAATTTCCAGAGCCCTCCACTACGACTTCCCTTATAATCATATCCTGGTTTCCGGATGTTAAACCACGGCAATTATTATTGTAATGAATAGCAAGCTAATTAAAGCCAACATAAATAAGACCTCAGATTTTAAGACCATGCTCACAAGGATCCTGATGAAAGAACATGATCAAAGAGAAAATTTCGAAGAGGTGGATGAGGAAGAGGTTGTGGTGCGAAAAAGACGCACCGGCTCTTCGTGTATAGTTGAAGGCCCTTAATTGAAGCATTGTTGCCTATGTTTGATGGCTTTTCTGCCAAAACTCTATCATACCGCTCTTGAACGTCGATTTCAATAAAGCTTTCGCAAGAATACCGCCTGGAATTCAATGTGTCATTTCAATATGAGCCAAATCCGAAGTTATCGTGCTAATATTGGTCAAGTCCGCTGTATATTTTTTAGTTACTTGTGGCCGTAAACTTCTCCTAGCTGGCATGTAAAATATATCGCGTAATAGGTTTGAAAGCGTTGTATTTCCTTTCCGTAACAAATTTGCCCTGTTTTCACAAATTCTGTTTAGGTGGATTTGACTCACTTCGGAAAAAACTCTTCATATATATATATATATATATATATATATATATGTATATATATATATATATATATATATATATATATATATATATATATATATATATATATATATATATATATATATATATATATATATATATATATATATATATATATGCTCGGCCCTTCGTGCCCAGCAACTGCGAAGCAACTGACTAAGGTGGCAGTCCGACCTCCGACCTCCGACGCAGCGAAGGGGCTAAGCATCTCTGGGTCCGGACAAGCCGCCTTTAGAATCTGAACTTGGTTACGTTTAACGCTGGAACGCTATCTAATGAGGAGAGTCTAGCTGTGCTCTTTGAGGAATTAGAGGGTGTTAAGTGGAATGTAACAGGGCTCAGTGAGGTTAGGAGACAAATGAGGCTCATACACTGCTGAAGAACGGACACAGCCTATGCTATCGCAGCTTAGTTGACAGAAGAGAACGGGGGGTAGGGTTCCATGTTCATAAAGTTATAGCTGGCAACATACAGTGAGAGTGTGGTAAGTATCGTAATTAAACTTAATAAGAGGTACAAGATGAAGGTGGTACAGGCCTACGCGCCTACATCAGCCATGGTAATCAATTGGCTGAACACTTCTACGATGACGTAGAATCAACAATGAGTAAGGTAAAAACAGAGTACACTGTACTGATGGGCGACTTTAATGCCAGGGTAGGCAAGAAGCAAGCTGGAGACCATGCAGTGGCGAAATATGGCATCGGATCTATAGACGCCAGCGCACAGTTACTACTAGAGTTCGCAGAACGCAATTCTTTACGCATCTTGAATACCTTCTACAGAAAACAGCCTAACCGTAAGAGGACGTGGAGTCTTAATGGCCAAACGAAAAATGAAATAGACTTCATACTGTGGTACCAACCCCGGCATTGTAAAGGATGTGGAACTAGTTGGGAAGATCCGATGCAGTGACCATAGAATGGTAAGATCTCGAATTCGCTTTGGCTTGAGGAAGGAACGGCAGAAGCTGATACGCAATAAGCGAATTAATGAACTACCGCTCAGAGGTAAAGTACAGGAATTCAGAGTTTCACTTCAGAATAGAAACATTGTTCTAACCCAGGAAACAGACCTTAGCGTTGACGCCATGAATGATAATCAGACTAGTATCATTAACGAGTGTGCAATGGAAGTCGGGAGTACAGTCATTAAACAGGACACTGGCAAGCTATCCCAGGAGATGAAAAATCTCATTCAGAAACGGCAAACCGTGAAACCCACAAATGCAACAGACAACGTAGAGCTGGCGGAGCTTTCGAAGTTAATCTATAGGCGTAAGGTAGCCGACATTACAGGGTATAACATGGAGAGAATTGAGCATACTCTAAAGAACGGATGAAGCCTCAAAGCTGTGAGGACAAAACTGTGCATAGGCAAAATGAGATGTATGCATTAAGGGGAAAGAAGGCAAAGTCACTACCAATATGGATAGGATAGTTGAGGTAGCGGAAGAGTTGTACAGAGATCTGTACAGCAGCCGAGACAACCAGTATGATCACGTAAGAAGCAGTAATAGCCCAGAGGAACCTGACATCCCACCAGTATTGACAGGAGAAGTAAAGAAAGCCCTAGAGGGAATATAAAGAGGCAAAGCAGCTGGTGAGGATCAGGTAACATCAGACCTGTTGAAAGACGGTGGAGAGATTATGTTAGAAAAACTGGCCACCCTGTATACAAAGTATCTCTCGACAGGGAGGATACCAGATTCTTGGAAGAATGCCAACATCATCTTAATACATAAGAAGGGGGGACGTAAAGGACTTGAAAATTTATAGGCTGGTCAGGTTACTGTCCGTTGTCTACAAGCTGTTTACAAAAATAAATGCTACCAGAATTAAGGCGACAATAGACTTTAATCAACCCAAGGACCAAGCAGGATTTCGTACAGGCTACTCAAAAATAGACTATATTCATACTATCAATCAGGCGATAGAGAAATGCGTGGAATACAACCAACCCCCATACATAGCCTTCGTAGATTACGAGAAGGCATTTTATTCGGTGGCGATATCAGCAGTCATGCAGGAATTGCAGAATCAGGGCGTCTACGAAGCCTATACGAACATACTGGAAGAAATCTACAGTGGATCCACAGCCACCATTGTCCTCCATAATGAAAGCGACAGAATGCGAATAGTGAAGGGTGTAAGGCAGGAAGACACGATCTTCCGAATGCTATTCGCCGCGTGCTTACAGGAGGATTTCATGGCCCTAGATTGGGAAGAGTTAGAGATAAGAGTTAAGGGAGTGTATCTTGTTAACATGCGATTCGCTGATGACATTGCATTGATGACTAACTCAGGGGACGAATTGCAACTCATTATTACTCAACTAGACACGGAAAGCAGAAGAGTTGGTCTGAAAATTGATATGCATAAATCTAAAGTAATGTGCAGCAGTCTGGACCGAGAACAGCGCTTTGAGATAGGTGGCGAGACACTGAAAATTGTAAATGAATACCTCTAATTAGGAGAGGTAGTCACCGCGTAGCTTAACCATGAGAGTGAAATAACAGAAGAATAAGGATGAGGTGGAGCACATTCGGCAAACGTTCTCACATCATGAATGATTGTCTACCACTTCGTCTTAAGAGGAAGGCATATAACAGCTGCATCTTACCGGTACTTACCTACGGAGCAAAAACGTGGAGGCTTACAAAGAGGGTTCAACCTAAACTGAGGACGACGCAGCGAGCGATGGAAAGGAAAATGATAGGTGTAACTTTAAGAGACAGGAAGAGAGCACAGTGGTGAGGGAGCAAACGGGGGTGAAGGATATCATAGTTGAAATCAAGAAGAAGAAATGGACATGGGCCGAGTACGTAGCACGTCGGCAGGATAACCGCTGGTCGTTAAGGGTAACTGACTGGATTCCAAGAGGTCGCAAACGCGTGAGGGGGAGACAGAAAATTAGGTGGGTAGATGAGATTAAGAAGTTTGCAGGTATAACGTGGCAGCAGAAAGGACAGGACAGGGTTGATTGGCGGAACATGGGAGGGGCCTGTGCCCTGCAGTGGGCGTAGTAAGGCTTATGATTGCTGTATATATATATATATATATATATATATATATATATATATATATATATATATATATATATATATATATATATATATATATATATATATATATATATATATATATATATATATATATATATATAGATTATATCATAATACATATATTTTTTTATTTATAAATACTGCGATCTTTGAAGCACATCAGTCATTTGGGCTAGTTGGTGCCGATTCATTTTAAAAGCAAAAAAGTGGGGGCGCACTACGGAACAGGGACAAGAGCAGCAGACGACAACACAGGCGCACACTCGCAACTGGAAGTTTATTGAAAAGGAAACACATATATAGCTTACAACATTACCACGTGGTACAGTTTCTCTCGCCTAAACACCCGAAAGACTATCGCCGTTGTACACAAATTCTTCAAGGCGCATGCGTCCAACCGGAAAAAATCGAAGAAAAATAAAATTTTAGTGCAGCGTGTTAATCAAATACGAGTACTCTTTCTCTGTTATGGCAATAGACGGGTGGCTGACACATCTTTCCCCGAATCTCTTGATGTGGAAGGCTTCTATTAATTCACGTGTGGTTTTATCTCGGTGTCTAGATAGAACGGTCGCGTCAACAAAAAAGGGTGAGCACCCGCACGCGGTGCAATGCTGCGCCAAGTGGGCACCTTCTCCTGAGGCCACCGCTCTGTTGTGCTCCTGTAAACGAATATTTAAGCAACGGCCGGTTTGGCCGACGTACACCCGGCCACATGACAATGGTATCATGTACACGACACATGTTGCGCAGTGGACGAAAGGCGAGCTGTGTTTAACTTGACAAGACTTATATTGTAGGCATTCCGCTTTGGCTGCTATCTTTCTGTCGATTCTTCCACATACTTTATGAAGTTTATTTGGGGCCGAGAAAACCACTTTCACATCGAAGCGATTGGCCACATTCTTTAACCCATGGGACATTTTATGGACGTAGGGAATGACGGCGGGTTTCGATGTGTGCACCTTTCTATTTACTATTTCTTGTGCCCCCAAATCGGATTTTACGCACTTTAATAACTTCTGGGCTACCTTACGCATAACTGTCTGCGGAAAACCAGCATCTTTTAACCACTGTAGTTGATTACTAAAACTGTAGGCGAGCGTGTCTGGACACGATTTCGTTAGCGTTGCTCTTAAGCAAGACACTGCAATCCCCCATTTTCACAATTTTTGAATGTCCTGAATTATAGTTTAGAATTGCTCTTGTCCCTGTTCCGTAGTGCGCCCCCACTTTTTTGCTTTTAAAATGACTGCGATCTTTCAGTGGAAAGATCCTGGCAGAAGTGGGAAAAATGTTTGAGAATATGTACATGCATTCAAAAAAAAAATATCAAAAGTACAATAAATAAGTACGATGAAATATACAGGGCTAAGGATGAAAAACGCTTATTTCAATAAATTCGTACAGTAACATAACACAGAGCAACAGTATACATAATAACATAATACGCATAATACATGTTACATATTAACACAATATTT